>JAODAL010009037.1:0-113437 GCA_025379985.1 Phyllomedusa bahiana
GGGGGCAGTCGTTCAACGAGGTGATTGCAAAGAGACAACAGTATGCGTCCAACCATCCTAAGCTGCAGAAGCTGACCGTGCGCCTGTCCATGTTGTTGGTACTGAAGTCCCTCCCTTTCCAAATGGTGGACTCTGCACCGATCAGAGAATTAATGGCCTGTGCCCAGCCGAGGTGGAGAGTTCCAAGCCGTAATTTATTTTCCAAAAAGGCAGTACTATCCCTTCGCAAATATGTAGAACATAAGGTGGGCCAGTCCTTGAGCTTATCAGTTTGTTCCAAGGTGCACGGCAGTGCGGACGTGTGGAGCTTTAACTACGGTCAGGGCCAGTAAATGTCCTTTACGGCCCACTGGGTGGATGTGCTTCCTGCCCAGGCACACCAACAACTTAGACAGGAGACGCCGCTTTCTCCTCCACATTGTCAAATTGCTGCTCCTGAGCCAATGTCCACCTCCTCTTCCTCCACCACCACCACCATCTCAGCCTCCACTAGTACTGCTCCATCATACCACATGTGTAGGGCACAGCGGTGTCACTCAGTTCTACACCTGGCTTGCCTCGGCAAACGAAGTCACACAGGGGAGGAACTGCTCCGCGTCATGCAGCAAGAAATCGATGTGTGGCTTTCTCCACGCCAACTGCAAATCGGAACCATGGTGACGGACAATGGGAGGAACATGGTATACGCGCAGCACCGTGGTGGGATGGTCCATGCGCCCTGCATGGCACACGTGTTCAATCTGGTTGTGAAAAGGTTCCTGAAGTCTTCCACAGATCTTCAGAAGATTCTGAAAATGGCCAGGAAACTGTGCATGCACTTCATCCATTCCTACAAAGCCAGGAAAACCCTCCTTGAGTTGCAGTGGCAGAACGGCCTCCCCCAACACACGCTGATATGCGATGTTTCCACCACTTGGAATTCCAGCCTGCACATGTTGGATCGATTTTGTGAACAGAGAAAGGTCATTAACGATTTTTTGATGATCCGGGCAGACAGGAGTACTCCCCTGTGTAACTTTGATGTCAGCCAGTGGCAGCTCATGCGTGGCACCTGCCGTTTGCTGAGGCCATTCGAGAAGGCCACGTTATTTGTCAGTCGCCAGGACTACGGGATGAATAACGTCATTCCACTGCTTCATGTCCTGCAACAGATGCTGAAAAATCTGTCTGGGCAGGGGAATTGAGACGTGGCGACTACATCTCATGGCCACATGAGTCCGGTGGGGACTGAACTGGAGGAGGAGGAGGACATTGGAGCAGAAGCATTGTCTGGTGAAATGAGTTAATTTTCTACCCAGGTGGCAGGAGAGGAGGAGCAGGAGCAGCTGGAGGAGGTAGATGGAGATGAGGAAGACGAGGCAGATGACCCGCAAGCAGGGCCGTTCCTAGGGGCGGGCAGGGCGGGCGATCGCCCGGGGCGCCAAGGCTCCGCTCACCTGCGGGGGGGTTTTACAACAGTCGCACAGAGCCAGCAGCTTCCGCTACAGGGAGGAGGCGCGACGGATCGTTCCCGTCCTGCCTCCTCCCCTGTATGTATCGGCGCTCATTGAGCGCCGATACATACACAGCGTCGCAGGGGGCGCACGCCTTTCACCGCTCAGCAGCTCCCACCGCTGAGCAGCTCCGGACCGGGACACGCGGACCCAGGTGAGTTCTTTTTTGTTATTTTAGAATTACTTAGGGGCATCACTGGCTACAATGGGGGCATCACTGGCTACAAGTGGGCACACTGGCTACAATGGGGGCACACTGGCTACAATGGGGGCATCACTGGCTACAATGGGGGCATCACTGGCTACATGGGTGGCATCACTGGCTACAAGGGGAGCACACTGGCTACAATGGGGGCATCACTGGCTACAATGGGGGCATCACTGGCTACAAGGGGGGCACACTGGCTACATGGGGCAGCACTGGCTAAAGTGGGGCACACTGGCTACAAAGGGGGCATCACTGGCTACAAGGGGGGCATCACTGGCTAGAAGGGTGGAACATTGGCTACAAGGGGGCACACTGGCTACAAGTGGGGCACACTGGCTACAATGGGGGCACACTGGCTACAATGAGGGCACACTGGCTACAATGGGGGCACACTGGCTACAACGGGGGCACCCTGGCTACACGGGGGGCATCCTGGCTACAATGGGGGCACACTGGCTACAAGGGGGCACACTGGCTACAAAGGGGGCACACTGGCTACAAGGGGGGCATCACTGGCTACAATGGGGGCACACTGGCTACAAGGGGGGCATCCTGGCTACAAGGGGGGCATCCTGGCTACAAGGGGGGCACACTGGCTACAATGGGGGCATCACTGGCTACAAGGGGGGCACACTGGCTACAAGGGGGCACACTGGCTACAATGGGGGCACACGGGCTACAAGGGGGGCCCACGGGCTACAATGGGGGCACACTGGCTACAGGGGGCATCACTGGCTACAACTGGTGGCATCACTGGCTACAAGGGGGCATCACTGGCTACAATGGGGGCACACTGGCTACAGGGGGCATCACTGGCTACAAGGGGGGCATCACTGGCTACAAGGGGGCATCACTGGCTACAAGGGGGCATCACTGGCTACAAGGGGGCACACTGGCTACAAGGGGGGCATAACTGGCTACAATGGGGGCACACTGGCTACAAGGGGGGCATCACTGGCTACAGGGGGCACACTGGCTACAAGGGGGGCACACTGGCTACAAGGGGGGCATAATGCACAATGGGGCACTCTGGCTACAGGGGGCATCCTGGCTACAATGGGGGCACACTGCCTACAGGGGCGCATCACTGGCTACAATGGGGTCACACTGGCTACAAGGGGGGCATCACTGGTGACAAGGGGGCATCAACTGGCTACAAAGGTGCATCTACTGGCTACAGGGGGCATCACTGGCTACAAGGGGGGCATCAACTGGCTACAAGGGTGCATCACTGGCTACAGGGGCATCACTGGCTACAGGGGGCATCACTGGCTACAGGGGAAACTACTGGCTACAGGGGCATCTACTGGCTACAGGGGGCAGCAACTAGTTACAGGGGGCATCAACTAGCTACAGGGGGCATCAACTGGCTACAGGGGGCATCTACGGGCTTATGGGGGGCATCACTGGCTACAGGGGGCTACTACCTGGCTATAGGGGCTACTACGTGGCTACAGGGGGGCATATTACATGGCTACCATATGGGGTGCTATAGATGGGGAGTTTGTATAGAGATAGGAATTGGTAGAGAAGTGCTGATAAAGTGAGGAGTCTTAATATATTTGTTTTGTAAATTTTACAGTGAAGAGTCGGGAGTAGTCGTCATGGCGTCTGCGAGAGATGGAGAAGAAGAAGAAGAGAAAGAGAACAACTCTTCAGAGACGTCTCCTGTGAGGCACTAGATATAACTTTACTGTAACCATTTATATGTCTGCAGAGCCTGTGCACAGCTGGTATCCATCACTGTATGCTGGTAATATTGGTTGAAGTATAATGGTTTGTATTCAGTAATGGTAAATTTGTATTATTCAGTCACTATGTGCTGGTGATAGTGGTCCACGTGTTGCTGATTTGGTCACTAGGTGATATGTGGTCATGGTGTGGTAGTATTATTCGATCACTGTGTGTTGGTGATATGTGGTCTTAGTGGTCCTGGGATTCTTGTTGGTGTAGCGGTGTTATTTGCTAACTGTATGACTATTATCTAGTAATTTTATATGTAGCACATTGTGGTAAAGCTTTCTGTATATTTTGGCTTTGGTTGATGGTGATGCACTGTGTTTCATTATGGCACATTATGTTACATGGGGGGGGTGAAATTTCTTCACCTCGCCCTGAGTGAAATTTAGCCTAGGAACGGCCCTGCCCGCAAGCACCGTGGCAGTATACAGTGGAGATGGAGGCAGGGAGTCCCTCGGAGTCACTTGTGCAGATGACCCGCAGCATGCTGATTTGCCTGGCTAGTGACAGCCGAATAGACACCATCAGGCAGAGGGATGACTTCTGGCTCTCCACCCTATTGGACCCTCGCTACCGGTCCAAAATGGGAGCATTTTCTCCAGCTGCTGAGAGGGAGCACAAACTGAAATACTATAGAGAAATCCTCCATAGTCAGTTGGCCGCTGGCTATGTGCGGCATTGTCCCTCCTCTGACAGGTCTGACCGGGGGGTTTCTCAGCGCTCACGTACTACTGCCACGGCTGCTGTGGGAAGGTGGGGGGGTCAGAGCAGTACCAGCTCCATCAGCAGTAACCTAAGTCTGGAGTCACTGATGACCAGCTTCCTTCACCAGCCTAGTGAGGAGGGCAGTCGCCAGCAGCAGCAGCAGGACCTGGAGCAGACCCTGAACCAACAGGTGGTGGCCTACTTGGACAGCACTCTGCCACCCCAGTTAGAAGATCCGCTGGACTACTGGAATGTGAGGCCGCAATTTGCCGAGTTTGCAGTGGAGAAGCTGTCCTTCCTGGCCAGTAGTGTGGCATCAGAGCGGGTGTTCAGTGCAGCAGGGGCCATCGTTACCCCAAGGAGAACCCGCTTGTCCACGGAAAATGTGGAACGGCTGACCTTTGTCAAGATGAATCAAGCGTGGATCGGCCAGGATTTCCACACACCAATGTCTTAGGCGTCAGATTACATCAGCCATGACGCTTCACCAAAACTCACCTGCCTCAGCCACTATTCTGATGCCACCACCACCACCTCCACACTCTGTCATTGTGCCACTCTCTGACCTCAGGCTGCTGCTGCTGTTGTTGCTGCTCCGGTCACCTCCACACCCTGTTATTGTGCCAGTCTCTGACCTCATGCTGCTGCTGTTGCTGCTGCCGTGACCTACACACTCTGTCATTGTGCCACTGTCTGACCTCATGCTGCTGCTGTTTTTGGGTGCTGCGGTCACCTCCACACCCTGTTATTGTGCCATCTCTGACCTACTGCTGTTTTGCCGGCCTCACACAATGTCATTGTGCCATGTCTGACCTCATGCTGCTGCTGTGGCTGCTGCTGTGACCTACACACTCTGAAATTGTGCCACTCTGTGGCCTACTTCTGTTTTTGCCACCTCCAGAATGTCATTGTGCCACTGTCTGACCTCATGCTGCTGCTGTGGCTGCTGCCGTGACCTACACACTGTGTCATTGTGCCACTCTGTGGCCTACTCCTCTTTTTGCCACCTCCAGAATGTCATTGTGCGACTCTCTGACCTCATGCTGCTGTGGCTGCTGCCGTCACCTCCACACTCTGTGGCCTACTGATGTTGCCACCTGAGCCCTCAGCTTATTTTTTTCCAGCTGTTCCTGCCGTGACCTACACACTCTGTCATTGTGCCACTCTCTGGCCTACTCCTGTTTTTGCCACCTCCAGAATGTCATTGTCCCACTGTCTGACCTCAGGCTGCTGCTGTGGTGATGCCGTGACCTACACACTCTGTCATTGTGCCACTGTCTGACCTCATGCTGCTGCTGTGGCTGCTGCCGTGACCTACACACTGTGTCATTGTGCCACTCTGTGGCCTACTCCTGTTTTTGCCACCTCCAGAATGTCATTGTGCCACTGTCTGACCTCATGCTGCTGCTGTGGCTGCTGCCGTGACCTACATACTCTGTCATTGTGCCACTCTGTGGCCTACTCCTCTTTTTGCCACCTCCAGAATGTCATTGTGCCACTCTCTGACCTCATGCTGCTGTGGCTGCTGCCGTCACCTCCACACTCTGTGGCCTACTGATGTTGCCACCTGAGCTCTCAGCTTATTTTTTTCCAGCTGGTCCTGCCGTGACCTACACACTCTGTCATTGTGCCACTTTGTGCCCTACTGCTGTTTTTGCCACCTCCAGAATGTCATTGTGCCACTGTCTGACCTCATGCTGCTGCTGTGGCTGCTGCCGTGACCTCCACACTCTGTCATTGTGCCACTGTGTGACCTTCATGCTGCTGCTGTGGCTGCTGCCGTGACCTACACACTGTGTCATTGTGCACTCTGTGGCCTACTCCTGTTTTTGCCACCTCCAGAATGTCATTGTGCCACTGTCTGACCTCATGCTGCTATGGCTGCTGCCGTGACCTACATACTCTGTCATTGTGCCACTCTGTGGCTACTCCTCGTTTTGCCACCTATGCTCCAGAATGTCATTGTGCCACTCTCTTGTACTCATTGCCACTAGCTGTGTGCTGCTGCCGTCACCTCCACACTCTGTGGCCTACTGATGTTGCACTCTGAGCTCTCAGCTTATTTTTTTCCAGCTGGTGCTGCCGTGACCTACACACTCTGTCATTGTGCCACTTTGTGACCTACTGCTGTTTTTGCCACCTCCAGAATGTCATTGTGCCACTGTCTGACCTCATGCTGCTGCTGTGGCTGCTGCCGTGACCTCCACACTATGTCATTGTGCACTGTCTGACCTCATGCTGCTGCTGTGGCTGCTGCCGTGACCTAGAACCTGTGTCATTGTGCCACTCTGTGGCCTACTCCTGTTTTTGCCACCTCCAGAATGTCATTGTGCCACTGTCTGACCTCATACTGCTGCTGTGGCTGCTGCCGTAACCTCTAAACTCTGTCATTGTGCCACTCTGTGGCCTACTCCTGTTTTTGCCACCTCCAGAATGTCATTGTGCCACTGTCTGACTTCATGCTGCTGTTGTGGCTGCTGCTGTAACCTACATACTCTGTCATTGTGCCACTCTGTGGCCTACTCCTGTTTTTGCCACCTCCAGAATGTCATTGTGCCACTCTCTGACCTCATGCTGCTGTGGCTGCTGCCGTCACCTCCACACTCTGTGGCCTACTGATGTTGCCACCTGAGCCCTCAGTTTATTTTTTTCCAGCTGGCGCTGCCATGACTTTATCAGGCTACATTCCCGCTTCAGTTTTTTGGTCAGTTTTGCCCTCTTAAGAGCCCAGGGAATTTTATAGTGAAGCGATTCTAAGAGCGGCGGCAGTCATATGCGTGTCATACTATAACCCAACATTGTATGAAGACCAAACCAAGCTCCCTCTGCCTATTTAAGCATGGCACAATGTTCTACAGCACCCTACAGGCTCTGTGCAGCCTGGAAATAGCTGGTTTTTAACGTGATTCGTCCCGAAGTAATTCGGACCGAAATGAATTTTGTCTGAAAATTCGGCGAAGTCGGCGAATCGAATTTTAGAGAAATTCGCACATCTCTAATTATTACTATTATTATGTATTTTAGAGCACCATTGATTCCAGGGCACTGTACATTGAAGGGGGTTACATACATCAGTCGAACAAGTAGAATGGTGACAATAGTTTACTAATTTCTGGTACAGCGGGAGAGAGGACCCTGCCCGCAAGGGCTTACAATCTACAAGGAAAGGGGAAAAAGACAGAAGGTGAGGGTCAGACATGTTTGTGGAGGGTGTAGTGACAGCGTTTTCAGGTTGCTCTTGAATCTGGTGAAAGTGGAAGAGAGTCTGGTGTGTTAGGGCAGTGAGTTCAAGAGTATGGGTGAAGCACATTAGAAGTCTTGGAGATGGTTGTGTGAGGAGCTGACAAAAGGAGAGCAGAGAAGAAGGTCTTGTGAGGAGCGGAGATTGCAGGAGGGGAGATATCTGGAGATTAAGGCAGAGATGTATTTAGGAGAGAGGTTATGGAGAGCCTTGTAGATTATGGTTAGTAACTTGAAAGTAATTTGCTGTGTAATGGGTAGCCAGTGAAGGGATTGGCAGAGGGGAGAGGCAGAGGAGTAGCGAGGAGAGAGGTGAATAAGACGGGCAGCAGAGTTGAGGATGTATTGAAGGGGAGTGAGAGTGCTAGACAAGAGGCCGCAGAGCAGTATTTTGCAGTAGTCTAGGCAGGAGATGACAAGTGCATGGACCAGCATCTTTGTAGTATCAGGGTTACGGAATGAGCGGATTCGTGAAATATTTTTCAGATGGAGGCGGCAGGCAGAGGTGAGGGTTTGGATGTGTGGTTTGAAGGACAAAGCGGACTCAAGGGTTATCCGAAGGCAGCAGTCTTGCTGGACCTGTGAGGGTGTAGAGCCATTGACTGTGATAGAGAGATCAGGTGGAGGAATAGAGTGGGATGGTGGAAAGATGATGAATTCAGTTTTCTCTACGTTAAGTTTTAGGAGATAGGAAGAGAAGAAAGAGGATATGGACAATAGACAGTCTTTGATCCAGGACCGTAGAGAGTTAAAGTCTGTGCCGGAGATGTAAAGTTGGGTGTTGTCATCATGCAGGTGGTATTGAAAGCCATGTGATGCAATGAGCTGACCCAGAGCAAGAGTGTAGATAAGAGAAGAATGAGGGACCCAGGACTGACCCCTGGGGACACCAAAAGAGGGTGAGAGGTGGGGGTGGTGCAAGAGTGGGAGACGCTGAATGTCCGATCAGAGAGGTATGAGGAGATCCAGGAAAGGGCCAAGTCCGTGATGCCGAGGAATGACAGGATTTGTAGCATGAGGGAATGGTCGACAGTGTCAAATGCAGAGGATAAGTCTAAGAGGAGTAGAATAGAGTAGTGACATGAGGCTTTAGCAGTTACTAGGTCGTTGGTGACTTTGGTTAGGGCATTGGGATCGGAAACCTGATTGCAGTGGGTCAAGAAGAGAGTTGGAGGACAGTTGGGAAGACAGTTGAAGATAGACGTACTGTTTGAGGAGTTTAGAAGAAAATGGAAGCAGTGAGATAGGCGATAGTTGGAAGTAAAGTGTTAAAGATGGTTCAATGTACAAAAGTACGAAGTAGTATATAGCAGTCTGAACCAGAGGTTTGTTTGAATACAAGAAAAGTGCGCAAAGACAATTGGGCAGATTTATCAAGGCAGTTGCGCCAGAATTCTGGCTCAATTTACACCAAAATAATGTCTTGCAAGCTTTACGCCACATTTGCTATGTGTTTTTAGACAGTTTCAGGCACTTCTGTGCCTCGACCGACAAAGGGGGCGCGACTTCGTAAAAGGGGGTGTCATTTCACGGGAAAGGGGGCGTGATTAAATGCAACTTAAAAAATGTGCAAGATTTTTTTTGCAGTTTCTGGTGTAAAAGTAAGCCAACGTATAGGTGGTACAAACCTAGACTTGACGGTTCTAACCTGCACCAGATTTATCAACACTATGATAAATGTGGCATATTGTAACACTGTCTAGTCCAGGGGTCTTCAAACTGTGGCCCTCCAGCTGTTGGGAAACTCCAACTCCCATAATGCCCACTGTTATAGAGTACATAAATGCATGATGAGAGTTGTAGTTTCCCGACAGCTGGAGGGCCGCAGTTTGAAGACCCCTGGTCTAGTCTAACTTTACACTGTCTAAGAGTTAGATACTATTGATAAATCTGCCCCATTAAATCTGCTGTCTGAAATAAACCCTAGTAGGTGCTTCAGCATTTAAACCAGATATTAATCCTAAACATTCCCGACAGTTAAATAAAAAACCTTTGTATTATGCATCTATGCAGGTTCATTAACAGATTAGTCAAGTATATACTAGGCAGTCAAGTTACATAATTCACATAATAAAAAACAGTCACTTGTTATAAATAAGTATTCCCATTAGAATACATAGATCTGATCTGCTTCCATGATACAGATATGACAAGGTGTAATCCAACACAAACCAACACACCGTAAAAAAACATACATTGAGTTATAAAAAATATAAGTAAAGCTTTATTTAGGAAACACACATAAATTGATCATTATAATCCTGATGAAGGATAGACGAAATGCGCATCAAGGTGCTGGGTGCCTTCTAGGGGTAACAGTATGGGCCACATGTATGAAAACTGTCTAGGTCTAAAACTGTCTTTGTTGCCCAATCAGAGTTCTCCTTTCATTTTTTCAGAACACCATATGAAATTATTGGTTGCTATGGACAACAAAGACGTCTTCCCAAAAGACAGTTTTTATACTTTTATATGTCCACCCTATGTCTCTGCGTTTTTAATTATTTTTTTGGTTTTATTACTTTGGGAACCTTGCTTTTCCCTTTTTTTTAACTTTTCTTTCACCTTTTTTATGGGGTTTTGATTACTTTTTTTGATTTGCACTTTTATTTAATTGGGCTGAATTTGATTAAAACCTTTTATTCGGCGGGGACATGCCGTGCCCTGCTTTGCTCCTGTCTCCGTCAAGCCACTCTCACTGCTGTGGACCGTGGATGTACCTGTGTGCTTGCCTGTATCCCTGTTGCCTGCTGCAGTAGTGTCCCTGCTGTGTATTTGCTGCTGCTACTCACCTGTCCTCGATCCTACTCCAGTTCATGTTCCTGTCTGTGTCCTGCGCTCGTCTGGATTTAGAGGGATAGTGCCAATTACCTGCCCAGTGAACTGCAGCCTCCTGTTATTTGGGAAAACTTTTTCCTCTGCTTCAAAATCATTCAGATTATCCACTGACTCCTGACCCCTGCTGCAAACGTTGTCCTGATACTTGCATTTCTGCTGTTACTTGCCATCATGCCTGACTGATACCTGTGTTTCTGTTTTTTGCAGTTACCTGCAGTCTTGCCAGTCAGCTAAGTCTGCATGTCCTAAACCAACTTCACTCACGGTGGCCCAGTGAATCCACATCTATCCGGTGTCTGTGGTGTCGGTCCCTGCTGACTCCCGTGGACCATTACAGTATCCATATGAATTATAACTTATTGGAATTAAAGGGAACTGACTAGGGTTCCCTTTAGCTGCTGCATTTTTGTTCCTCTTCTACTTTTTATATAATCATGTTGTGTCTTCTAAATAAAGATTTACTTATATTTTATTATATCTTGATATACAGTGTGTTCGGAAAGTATTCAGAGTCCTTTAAATTTTTCACTCTTTCTTTCATTGCAGCCATTTTTGGGAAGCAAAAAAATTTTATTTTTTTTGCTCATTAATGTACACTCTGCACCCCCTTTCAAAGAAAGACAACAGAAATTAGATATTTTTTAAATTTTTTAAACAAGGAAAAACAACTATCACATGGCATAAATATTTTGACCCCTTTTCTGTGACACTCATATTTAACTCACATGCTATCCATTTCCCTTTTGATCCCCTTGAGATGGGTTTTCTCCTTTTATTGAATCCACTTGTTTTTAAATAAAATAATTGGGGCTTGATTGGGAAAAGGGACAGCCTGCTATATAAGACCCACAGTCCAGGCCTGTCAAAACACAGAGGGCAAGGAACTGCCCAAGACTTAGAGACGAAATTTTGCAAAGCAAAATCTGGTCAAAGTTACAAAAAATTTTGCACACTCAAGGGTCCAAAGCACAGCGGCCCCCATAATCCTTAAATGGAAAATTTGGGATGACCACCAACTATTGCTCGACCTGGGCGTCCACCAAAATAACAACAGGGGGAAAACCCTGGGGAGAAGGGAAAGAAAACCCAAGATTGATGTGGTGACTCCAGAGAACGTAGGGAATGGGGGAAAAATTATACAAATCAACGTAGCCCTCCACCAGTTGGGCTTTATGGCAAAAATGTGCCGCTGAACTTCTCCCCAGTGCAAAAAATGAAAGCCCCAAAACAGTTTCAAAAAAAAAAAATGAAGCACTCCCAATTTTAAAAATAAATTCTCTGGTCGAAGACGAAATTTTTAAATTTTTTGGGGAATTGGGAATTTGGGTTTTTTTGAAAAAACCCGGGACTGCCAGACCTGCCTAATACAATCCCAACAGTGAAACATAGTGGTGTCGGCATCATGTTATGGGGGTGATTTTCAGCTGCAAGGACAGGACGACTGGTTGCAATTGAAGGAAAGATGAATGTAGCCAAGTATAGAGAGATCCTGGATAAAAACCTCTTCCAGAGTGCTCTGGACCTCAGACTGGTCTGAAGGTTCATCTTCCAACAAGACAATGCCCTAAGCACACAGCTAAAATAACAAAGCAGTGGCTTCAGAACAACTCTGTGCCCATTCTTGACTAGCCCAACCAGAGCCCTGACCTAAACCCAATTGAGCATCTCTGGAGAGACTTGAAAATGGCTGTACACCAACGTTCACCATCCAACCTGAGGGAACTGGAGAGGATCTGCAAGGAAGAATGGCAGAGGATCCTCAAATCCAGGTGTGAAAAACTTATTGCATCATTCCCAAGAAGACTCATGGCTGTACTAGCTCAAAAAGGTGCTTCTACTCAATACTGAGGGTCTGAATACTTAAGACCATGTGATATTTCAGTTTTTCTTGTTTAATAAATTTGCAAAAATATCTACATTTCTGTTTTTTTCTTTCGAGATGGGGGGCAGAGTGTACATTAATGAGCAAAAAAATTAACTTTTTTTGATCTTCCAAATGACTGAAATGAAACAAAGAATGAAAAATTTAAAGGGGTCTGAATACTTTCCATACCCACTGTGTGTTTTTTTGTGGTGCCTCGGTTTATAATGGTTCTTTAATTTATAGGTATTAAGTTATGACAAGGTGTAGATACATAATGTGTGTCCAATCAGTATCATTTTCTGAAAATAATAATAGTAACAGTGGACATAAGAGTTGCCCTGTTCACTGTAGCGACTCAGACACAACAATGACAGCTGGTCAGCAAACACATAAATAAAAACACAGTATGGTTGGTTCTGGAACAAGCAGCTCAAACGGGAAGGCACAGCTGCAACAGGAACAGATGCAGGATGCTTCCAAAAAGCAATGGTGGAAACTTCCATAACTTGTCTATGTATCTAGGACAGGTGTTAAGTGTTTACACTAAAGTAGTAAGTCTAATCAAAGAGAGTAGTCATATTACCTGTGTCCCAGACTGACTTGTAGAATATTCCTATGGTAAAGTCAAGCATACCATTTATGATGGACACTGACCACATGCAAAATGCCATACTACAATTTTCCAAACAGGGCTATCTTTACAAAGTATCCAATTTCATTCAAATATCTCCATATTTGTATTCAATATAGAATGATATCTGAAAGTTTTCCTATTATCTACACAAGATTAGCATGAAAAGTTACAAGTAAAATGCAGCCAATATATTAAATAGAAAGTAATGAAAGTGGTCTTCAAACTGACCCCAGCTTCCCTCTTAGACCCTTTGCTCCTGTCATTTGAGATGACGCCCGGTACTTGCTCCTTTGTAGCTGAAGTGGTAAAAGATGCAGAAAAGACATAACACATAATTTACAACTGTGTCTGTTTCAGATAAATGATCATTGCTCAGATAGTGACTGTGAGTACAAGTATAACAATTTATAGCAGATGCTGTTGACAATCTGATATCTAATAGGACAGCATAGCATTGTTGCAGTGCCAGTGATCCTGATGCCAACTCTGTTGCTCAATAACTTGTCTGTCACAGAAGAGTTTAAAAGGCTAACACTTCTCATATGACCTATAGTTATAATTTAACTCTCCTGCTACAACATTTTTCATTCTATCTTCAGTGACAATTTGTCAAGTATAAGAGTACGGATACCAGCTACAAGTATTCTAAAGACTTAGCTTTTTCTAAAAACATTGGCTCTTATTTAGTGGGTTGCAACAGAAAAGTGTTGTACAATGAGCGAAAAAGTGGTGTGTTTGTGGCACAGTGTGTCGTAGACACATTAGTTTTGGGCTTTAGACGCTACAACCTCTTCGACATGGGGTTGTGGTTTTGTGAAAGTGGGTTTTCGCTGGGAAAGGCCGTGATCATGATATGACAAAGAACAGTGGTCTAAAAAGCTAGACAAATCTAAAGATTTTAGCATGAGCCACCATGATAAATCTGGCACATTTTTAGATTAAGTTTAGACAGTGATATTAAATGAGGGCCCTTGGAGCACATTTATTGTGGCTTTTGTGCCAGAATTCTGGAGTGCATGCATTTCACTATATTTATAATGTACTTAAGACAGTTTCTAGACACTTCTGCACCTCATCTGAAAAAGGGATATGACCCAGTTAAAAAAGGCATGACTTAGTGTGCGACACGATGCACCAAGAAAATGTGCCAAAATATTGGTGTAATTAGTGGCATAAGTGAGCCAACTAATAGACGGTGTAAACCTAAACTAGACAGTCTACATATGCGCTAGATTTATCAACACCATAATAAATCTGGTGCATTTTAAGACTGTCATTTTAAGACTGTCTGAAAGTGCCGGGCGGGGTTGACGTTTCTCTTTTTCTTCCCCATGTACATGAAGTATCTTTAAAGCCTCCGGAACTATCTTGTTTAGTTTTAATTTTAGATTTGTATTGTTTATTAGATAATATATTCCATTGTGGCCTATTTTGGTTTTATCTTGCATTGCGATGCGGCCTTGCAGCCCTGAGAGCCATTCAATACTTTGCTTCCGAGACGGCTTGGGAGCGAATAAGGGGAGGGCTTATTCTCCCACACGTCAGAGGCCCTCGGGTTGGAACGCAGCATACCGACACTGTAGCCTAATTGAGCAAGCAAGGAATATGGGTGAGAAAGGGACTTAAGAGATGTACCCAATAATTTACTCACCCTGAGAATCCCTATTGTAGGGGGGTCTTACTATGCATAGAAGAGAGACTTCATCTGGCTACTGAGACTTTGACAAGCTGTGCATTAGGCTGGCAGTGCCGGGCGGTTCTGCGGACAATCTTCCTCTTTTGTCTTCATTTGTAACCTTTGTAATTTTGCTGATTCATCAGAGGAAGAGAAATGTGTACTTACTTTTCATGCATGTAATGCGGTAACTTTGCTTTCATCTGTTTCAAAATGTTGGAAAATTAATAAATTGTGTTTGAAAAAAAAAAAAAAAGAATGTCTAGTCTAAGTTTACCCTTTCTAATTATTAGGGTATATTCACACGGCGTCTTTGCGGTCCGTATTTTGGAGCATTATTGCGATGCAAAGTAAGGCCCGCAAATACGGTAATTCATAGCTCTCATTGAGAGTTATGATTACCTGTCATTTTCCC
Organism: Phyllomedusa bahiana; assembly: GCA_025379985.1. Taxonomy (NCBI): domain Eukaryota; kingdom Metazoa; phylum Chordata; class Amphibia; order Anura; family Hylidae; genus Phyllomedusa; species Phyllomedusa bahiana. The sequence goes on from JAODAL010009037.1 coordinate 14,813, forward strand.
CATTGCTTATTGCGTGGTATGCGCCTCTAACACCGTGTGAACTCTCCCTTAGATAGTATTGATTATCTGTCTCGCTGAATATTTATTTTATTACAGCATTCAACTTATTTGTTTATTATTCAATATACTGTATGAAAATCAATTAAGTTAGTGTAAGCAAGGCATATTTGTACTATTTCTCTGCTTTTGAATATTCATTAGGGGTTCTTCTCTTTTAAAATTCCTAATTTAGCATCTTCATTTACAGACAGACACGTGATTCATGTGACCAAAGCCATTACAGATGCTCCAGCATTTATACACCTTTTTTAGACATATTCACTCCTAAGTCAAATTTCCTGGAAAAATGCTCAACTGAATACTAAAAAAAACGCAATTTAATTGAACCTCCCATGGCTGTACCTTGTAATATAATATAATATAGTTCACTAGAGCTTCACAGGTTGCAGCCACTGGAATCCTCTTCTGAGACCTTGCACTCCTTCACCTTCTATTTGAGGATCCCCCATAGGGTTTAGGTCTGGAGACATGCTTGGCCCATACAGAACCTTTACCCTTAATTTAATTAATAGTAAGGCAGTGGTCATCCTGAAGGTGTGTTTGGGGTCGTTATCATGTTGGAATACTGCCCTTCAGCCCATTTTTAAGGGGCGGTAATCATTCACTGCTTCAGGATGTCACAGTACATGTTGGCATTAATGGTTCCCTCATTGAATTGTACCTCCCCACAGCCGGCAGCATGCTTGACTGTAGTCAAGACACACTTGTCTTTGTACTCCTAATCTGGTTGCCGCCATATACGCTTGACACCATCTGAACCAAATAAGTTTATTTTGCTCTCATCAGACACAGGACATGGTTCCAGTAATCCAGGAGTCTGCTTGTATTCAGCAACCTGTTTGTGGATTTTCCTGTTCATCATCTTTAGAAGAGGCTTTCTTCTGGGACAACAGCCATGCAGACCAATTTGATGCAGTGTGCAGCATATGGCTTGAGCACTGACAGGCTGACCTCTTACGCTATTAACCTCTGCAGCAATTCTGGCAGCACTCATATATTTATCTTTGGATATAACGCTGAGCATGTGCACTCAACTTCTTTGGTCGACCATGGCGCAGTCTGTTCTGAGTGGAACCTGTTTTTATAAACCGCTGTATGGTCTTGGCTACCGTGCTACAAGTAAGTTTCAGAGTGGTGATAATCTCTTTATAGCCTAGGCCATCTTTATGTTGAGCAATAATTTTTTTTTTAAGATTCTCAGACAGATCTTTGCCATGAGGTGCCATGTTGAACTTCCGCTGACCAGTGTGAGAGAGTGTGAGAGCAATAACACCAAATTTAACATACCTGCTCCCTATTCACACCTGAGACCTTGTAACACTAACGAGTCACATGACACTGTGTAGGCAAAATGGCAAATTAGGCACAATTTTCCATTTTCACTTAGGGTTATACTCACTTTTGTTGCCAGCTGTTTAGATATTGATGGTTGTGTGTTGAGTTATGTCGATGGCACTCAAATTTTACACTGTTGTACAAGCTATACACTGACGACTTTACATTGTATCAAAGTGTCATAACTTCAGTGTTGACCGATGAAAAGATATAATACTATATTGTCAAAAATGTGAAGAATGTACTCACTTTCGTGAGTTACTGCACATACACTATAAAAACCCTGCTTGACACTTCTGTTTGGTTCATATGGTGTTTTAGTTTTTTTAGCAATATATTAAAGAGTAAATAGATTTAAACAGTCTTACATTTACAAACAGCCCCTTGAGAACAACTATAATGTTCATGTTGCCCTTAGTAAAAATAAGTTTGACACCTCTGTCTTACTGTATTTTGGCCAAATGCCATTTTTTTTTATTTCAGTTGTTGCATGTAAATGTATATCGGTACACGACCCCAATGTTTTTTTCTGAAACAGACTGCAGGAAAGAATATGCACAGTTGCATATACATCAGGTGTGGAAAATGACCCCTGTGCTATAATATAGACTGTTGAGCACAAATTTCAGGTAATTACCATATGGGATTAGGGAATTAGGATAGGCCATGAATAACTGCTCATGCGGTTCCAACTCCTTCCATTTTGCTGCTGGCATTATGCTCTTATCTGGCTTGCACTTATGTAACAAAATATGACTGGTGCCATGTACTATTTTATAGTGTGTTTTTTTATTAGGTCATAGACAGCTCCCATCTATCTGCAGTCCCATGGTGACCAGTTGGATGCCAAGCTACTGATGAGGAAAACCATATCAAAGTGAGATCAAAGAACAAATGTCTCAGATTGGGTAATTTACATGTGCTGTAAGTTTGTATGATATGTTGACGTGGTCAGTTTTGAAACAAAGGGCCGCCATTAAACCATTTTAACTGTTTAAAGAGTGCCCACCATATTATTATTGCTTTTGTTTTTCATGTTTTCACATAACCAGTGCTCTGTGAGTGCTGTGTATGGAACTAGGACAATAGCTTCCCTTTATTTGTCTTGGCGACTGCATAACGGATTGTATGATGGCTAGGAAGCCAGTATTAAAAGACTGTTTCTAGCCCTAAACTGCCCAGCACATTCCTAATAAATGACTACAGTCACTTGAATAGGTATGATTTCTCATAATTCAGGGCAAAAGTATAGTTTCAAAAATATAGAAAATTATAAAGTTCCTCAATGGTCTTTTTGGCTAATTGGGGACAAGCCATAATAAATGAATAAATAAAACATAAATAAATAGAATGTAAACATAAAAATACACATGATACCCCCTCCGGCCTCCAAAAAAAGTGGATATTTTTAAACAGTGTTATGGAACAGCGAGCGGCCGGTGTCTTGGCTCGGGTGACGGGGGGTGGGGCTCAATGGGTGGGGGAGGAGCCCAGTGGGAGGAGGTTAGACTCAGTGAAAGGGGTCTGTGCTCAGTGAAAGGGATCAGTGGGAGGAGGTTTAGCTCAGTGGGAGAGGGCTTGGGTTAGTCGAAGGAGGTTGGGCTCAGTTAGAGGGTTCTTTGCTCAGTGGAAGTAGGTTAGCTCTAATGGGAGGGGGCTGGGCTCAGTGGAAGCAGGCTGGGATCAGTGGGAGAAGGCTGGGATCAGTGGGAGGAGGCTGAGGACAGTGGGAGAAGGCTGGGCTTAGTCGAAAGAGGTTGGGCTCAGTTACAGGGTTCTTTGCTCAGTGGAAGGAGGTTAGCTCTAATGGGAAGATTCTGAGCTCAGTGAGCGCAGACTGAGCTAAGTGGGAGAAGACTGTGTTCAGTGGGAGGACTCTGGGCTAAGTAGGAGGAGGTTGGGCTCAGTGAAAGGGGGTTGGACACAGTGAAAGGAGATTGGATTTAGTGAGAGGGGTCTTGACTCAGTGGGAAAAAGCTGGGTTCAGGGGGATGGTGTGGGGCTCAGTGGGAGCAGGTTGGGTTCAGTGGGATGGTGTGGGGCTCAGTGGGAGCAGGCCCGGGGTTTTCATTGGGTGAAAAAGGGGGGAAACAGTGGGAGGGGGATTTGGGCTCAGGGGGGGAAAATGGCGGGGCCTTTTAAAACCCAACAGCTGTACTATAATTTACATTAGAAATGGTTGTAAATTGTAAAGTGGGTTTTTCTTTTTTGGGGGCACCTCCTTAAAAAATTTTTGTTACATTTTCTTCATAAACCCCAGAAAAACACCAATTTTTAAAGATTAAGGGAAGAAAAAACCCTAACCGCATGACAATTCTAGTACCTCCCAAAATTTTTTTTCACAATTTCCCGGGTTAGATCAAACTTGAGCATGTGAAAAATTCCTTTTTTAAACTGCAAAAGGGAACTTTAATTTCCCTATTATTTCAAAATTTTTGCACAGAGCAACTTATTTTTTTTTTTTAAAGTACCCATTTTATTAACCCTTTGGGAAAAACTTGTTATTTTAAATTTGCCTCTGGATATATTGGTCTTATATATTGGTACTATAGATAACTCCTTAATAAGCAGACCTATAAAGGTCTTAAAGGGGTTTTACCACAAAGACTTTCTATGCCTGCTTTGTTCTCTTTCAGCTTTCAGTGTTTTCAGAAGGGTACTTTTTTTGGATTTTTTTTTGAACTGCATGAAATTTTGGCCCCACGGGTTTGGGACATACCACCCCTTTTCCTCCACAGTTCAAAAAAAGGGGCAAATGCTTAAAACCCATGGTGGCCTAGTGATTAAAACTTTTGTTTTTTCAGTATATTTTCCTTTAAGTTCAAACCCCCTGAGGAACCAATTTTTTTTTCCTTTTTTAAGGGCACAAACCTGAAAGAAGTTTTTTTTTTTTTTACCTGAGTAAAAAAAATGTCAATAGACAGCCCCAAAAAAATTTCAAGCAGCATGATTTAACAAAGGGAAATTTGCAGATTCTTGGGGCCCTATATTTTATTAGACTAAAAGGAAAAGTCTCACCTTTGTTAAAATTTTTGTTTAGACAGTTTAAGTCACGGTCTAAAAAAACATTCAAACCCAAGCAGCCTGGACCTTGTCTGCAAACTGCCCTAATTATAAGGTTTAAACGGGAAACAGGAGTAAAGGAGGGCATCGGGGGTTTGAACACTCCCCTCAGCAGGGGAGGGGTGGGTGATTATTTAAGCAGGGAACAAACTAACACAAAGGCCTAAAAGGGAGAGGTTTTGTTTGAGCATGTGAAAGCAAGACGAGGAGTTTCGTCCGGGTCGAAACCCCCCTTGGAGAAAAAAATTGACACAAGGGGGATCATTTTAGGAGCAAGCTAAAAAAAAAAAATGCTACAAAATTTTTAAAAATGAAAAAGGGTTGAAAAATTTTTTTTAAAAATTAATTTTTAAAGCTTCCCACAACAATTTTACTTGGTGGGAAAACCCCTTTAATGACCTTTTTAAAAATATTTTTAGCGACATGGCTATATGCAGCCATTGTTTATGTGGGAGAAATACAATAGTTTTTTTTTAAAGTAGTTTGAGGATACATAAAAAACACTGTGCAATTTATTTATTATTTATTTTACATCACAAATATAATAAAGCATTTTTCTTTTTTTTTTTGCTTTCTACTAAATAACCTGATAAATTCTTCAGGTCATAACAGCATTTTGGATACCTCATATGCATAGCTTTTTTAATGAAATGTCTGTGCAATAATTTTTTTAAATATATTAAATATACAGTACTTTGCATTATTTATTTTATTAATTTTAAATTATTATTTTGCCATTTCTTAACTTTTATTTTTAATCCCATTGAGGAGTCACAATTTTATAACTTTATTTTATACTTATAATGCATTAGTGCACTCCTGTACAATCCCCGAATATGTTTAGGGCAAAAACATAGTGTCCCCAATTTAAAATTTTGGCTTCTGCACAGACAGCCCTGGACTGCAAGGGGTTTCTAAAAGATTGATCGGGCACTGGGGAAAACCAAAAGTGAAATTTCCCCTCTGGTCCCTGCAAAGTCTTGGAAAGTGGCAATAAAAGGACAAATCAATAGCAAAGGGCCCGTGGGTGGGTTTTTTTATGGATAAAAAAGACAGAAAGCAAGAGGTATGTGCAGTCAGGTACAAAAAAATTTTTCTTTTAGGGTGGGATCCAAGAATCAAATCCCCTGGTGGGGGCCCCAAAGGGACCCCATTTGACACTGTAAAACGCTAGGACCACAGTCTTTCCCGACTCTGCGGGCGTCAGAGGGGTTCTAAAGGGAAAAAAGCTTTCAGAAAAACGCAAACCTTCCCCTTCTTTCAAACAATGCCCCCAAAAACCTTTTTTGCCCCCAAAAAACCCGCCCCGTTTCCCTTTTTAATTTCCCGGCTACATAAAAATTTTTTAAAGGGCCCAAAAAAGACAGATTTCCCCCCCGTTCAACCTATTGTCCCCACTGTGTTGATCCAGATGAAGGCAAAAACCCCCCTTTAGGGTTTTAAGCTAATTGTTTTTTAAATTTTTTGGGGGAAAAAAACCTCTTTCCCACTCCAATCTTGGGAAACAGAAAAAAAACCCTGGATCAACGCCCTTTTCCAGGGAAAATTTCCCAGTCACTATAACTTTTTTATATTAAATTTGAACCCCTAGAGATTTTCATCCCGACCCCTTTTTTTTAACTCTGTTAAATAAATTTTCCATGACAAGTTCCCCGGCAGAAGCCCCCAGTTTTTTACTGCTCCTTTTCAGTAAAGGGAATCTTTTCCCATGTTTTAAAATAGAAAACTTTTTCCTCAAGAAAAGTTTGGTAAAAGGAAAGCCTCCCTGTTTTTTTGAAAAAAGTCCGGGTAAAAATTAGATTAGGGGGAGAGATCCAATTTTTATTCTTGATAAATTTTTACATATTTTTTCCCTTTACCCCCCAAAACTGTCTTTTTTTTCTAAATAAATAACCCTTTGATCCTATTTGCCTTGGAATCCGCTGCTTAACACTTGCTGCTAACATTAAAGGGGTTTTCTCACTTCAGACATTGATGGCATATCACTAGGATAAGACATCATTGTCTGATAGGTCTGGTTCCCACCTCCGGGATCCACACCTATCTCCTAAATAAGCCTTAGAAACTCTACATTCTGAACGAAGAGGAGGTTGGGACTCTCCCATGCACATGAATGGGAGTTCCGAGTTTAGCCAAGAAACTGTGCTCTGCTGTTAATCGGAACTCCCATACTAGTAACAGGGATCCATGTACCATCACCACCCTTTGTTTTCTATCACTGAACCAGTTATTTACCCACTTAAAAACATTTCCCATCAGTCCAAGCATTCTCATTTTATTTACCAACCTTTTATGTGACACAGTAAAAAATGCTTTATTAAAATCCAGATATATGACATCCAGTGTCTCACCCCGATCCAGTCTAGAACTAACTTCCTCATAGAAGCTGATGAGATTAGTTTGACACGACTGTTATAATAATAACAGTAATAATAATCTTTATTTATATAGCGCCAACATATTCCGCAGCACTTTACAATTTAAATGGTATACGTACAGACATTACACATTAAAAGAACTTACACATGAGACACAAGGTGTGAGGACCCTGCACACAAGAGCGTACACTCTATTATGGTAGATGGATGAGACGAAGGGTGAGCAGTGCTCAGTTTACAATGGTCCGGCCATGGTCCATAAATAGGTGGTGGTTTACATAAAATTTTGGTGAACCTGCCATCCTGACAGCACATCTATCTACAGATAAGTGCCTGTGAGTGCCAGAGTGTAGGGAGTGATAGATGTGTGTGATTGCAGGTAAGTGTTAGCAATTTGGGATCTTGGTAGGCCAGACTGAGAAAATGTGTTCTCAGAACCCTCTTAAAGATATGAGGGTTGTGAGTGTGCCTGATCGCCCGCGGTAGCACGGCGATCAAGCACGGATGCAGCACGTGTGAAATCTTGGAGACGGGCATAGGAGGTTCGGATGATTGAGGAAGGTAATCTGATATCATCAGCAGATTGGAGAGACCGGGAAGGGTGGCAGACAGAGATAGTGGCATCAGTATAGCGGCTGGAAAGAAAGACAAGCCTGGCTGCTGCATTCAGGACATATTGGTAAGGGGAGAGTTTACAGAGAGGGAGACCGATAGGCAAGGAATTACAGTGGTCAAGACGAGAAAGAATAAGAGCAAGAGAGTTATACTTTTGTTTTCAGTGAGATCTCCAGGATAGCATCTCTTAGAAAACCTTCAAGTATTTTACCTACGACAGAGGTTAAATTTACCGGCCTATAGTTTCCAGGATCACTTTTTGACCCCTTTTTAAATATTGGCACCACATTTGCTATGCGCCAATCCATTGGGACATACCCAGTTACTATATATCCCATACATATTAAAAATCACATTAATTAACTCCCTTAGGACACATACTAGGCTTATACTATCAGAACTTGGTGATTTGTCTATTTTAATCTTTTTATGGCAGAGCTTCCTGGGTTAGACAGGAAACATTTAAGGTGGAGTGTACCTCATCTCTCTGCTCACCAACAGGAATGTCATTATGCTTGGTTAATATGGTGGAGACAAAATTGTTTAATAGATTTGATTTCTCCTCATTGCCCTTTACAATATCTCCCTCGCTACTTTTCAAAGGGCCAACATTTTCAGCTTTAATCTTTTTACTATTTATATATTTAAAAAATATTTTTCAGTTACATTTACTCTCTTTGATAATCTGCCTTTCTGTCTCCAGCTTTTCTGTCTTTAACTTTTTAACAGATCATTTATTTTTATAGCTTTGTAGTGCTTTTTCACTGCCCTCCTGTTTAAGTACATTTTTCTGATTTACTGCCTCCTTTACATCTTTGTTACTCCACATTGGTTTCTTCATATTTCAAATCATTTTACTTCCATAAGGTATGTACCTCTCACAGTGAGTACTTAAAATGTTTTTAAAAATCTCCCATCTGCTCTATTATTTTTAAAGACCTTGCCTCAGTCAATGCGGTCAACGACCTTTCTAAGTAGATTAAAATTGGCCTTCTTGAAACTCAATGTTTTTGTGGCTCCTCAACCACAAACTGTATTCAAAGATAAGTGGAAATTTATTATATTGTGGTAACTATTTCCTATGTGCCCCAACCTGAACCTTTGTTACTCTGTCTGTCAATATAAAGTCCAGAAGGGCCCTGCACCAGTTGGGAAAGGCAAGGGCTTGTTCCCACAGCAGGATTTTCTGTCAGATTTACAGATGGTTTTCTAATATGAAAGTCATCTGTAAACTGACTGTCAACCGTCCTGATAGACTTTAATAGAAAATCTGTTCAGCAGTCCCCACTGAACAGATTTTCTGCCGGACGTTTTTTTTACACCGCCGGCTTTCCGAAAAGCTTAGAACATGTTCATTTTTCCGCTCGGTTTTCGGGCAGAACATGAACACGTCAGGTCAGTGGTTGAGGGGGACGGGCGTATCCACAAACAGCAGACAGAACCGTCCCCAAAACCAGTGAAACGATGTCAAAATACCGTCCAGATTCTTTAATCAGAATCCGGCCAGTATTTGCATACTGCCATGAGGACACACCCTATCTATCTTTAGTTATTGACAAAAACCTGTTTCCCTTATGAGAGCCACAGGTTTCAGTTTCCCAATTTATATCTGGGAAGTTGAAGGCACCCATAATAACAACCTCGTTATGATTAGCTGCCTCATCTATTTGTTTGAGGAGTACATCTTCTATGCATTCCGTTATATTTAGTGGCCTATAGAAGACACTTAATAGAATTGTTTTATTATTAGCCCCATGTATATCTACCCATAATTACACCACACGTGCATTTCCTGTATATATCTTCCTGCAGTGTTGGCTTAAGCAGTATTTTATATAAAGACATACTCCTCCCCTCTTTTCTAAATTAACTGTAACCCTGTAAGTTAACTGCCCATTCATAGGTCTCATCCAGCCATATCTCAGTTATCCCCACTATGTCATATTTTTCTTCAAAGATAAATAATTATAGTTCATTAATTTTAATGGTGAGACTCCTGGAATTGGTCAGCATGCAATTTAATTTTTTTTTATGTTTTCATCTTTTTAACTCTCTCATTATTAACTATTACTACACTCCCTCTCTCCCCTACACCCCTTGATTTATTACTAATTGCCAGCTCTCTATCACTATTCTATTCTATATTTACTATTTTTTTTTCATTTCCTTCCCCCACAGTCCCTAGTTTAAAAACTCCTCCAACTTTCTTGACATTTTGTCCCCCAATACAGCTGGACCCTCTCCATTTAGGTGCAGCCCATATTTTGTTATATTATATACATTGATACATTGTCTTTTATTTAGGGCCTGAATACTTGTTCCTGAGAGCACAAAGGGAGAATATTCAATCTTTATGAAAATGTTACCACTGGTTCGATTCAGACTTAGGACTCCAGCACTGCAAGGCAACATTGCTAACCACTGAGCCACTGTGCTGTGAAAACAATACTCAACACTGGTGCCAATGGTCAAAGATGTACACTCTGCATTTTACCTCACACCTCTTCCTACAATAGGATCTGGGTAAAGAGACAAGACACTGTTGATGACATTAGTCTCATTTATTTACCTGTGAACAATGCATGTATAAGATGTTGGGTTTAAATACAGGATATACTTTGTGTGAGTTATCTGCCAAGTTAGAAGTAAAATGAACGTTTATTAACCTCTTACCGACATTTGACGTACCCATACGTCAAGGTTGGGTAGGGCTTCCCGCAAATTGACGAAGGGGTACGTCAGGGGCGATCTTGCCCCGCTAAACAAGCGGAGCGCGCAAGATCGCGGCATGGAACCAGCGGTATATTACCGCTTGCATCATGCCGCATCCCCCACAGCCGGAGTGAGATTAACCCCTCGATGTCGCAACATCGTGGTCGCGACATCGCAGCTGCAGGCAGCAGGAGTGAGCTCCTGCTGCCCGCGATCCCGGCGCAGTAACGGCGCTCAGCGCCACTACTGATCTCCTACCAGACAGCCCGGACACTGAATGACAGCATCCGGGTTGTCTGGTGACATCACATTGCCCACAATGCATTGTGGGCAGTGTGACTGACAGTTGCCATGGAGACCAGTACACGGCTATAAACTGTGTGCTGATCTCCTATTGTATGAACGATTTGATGATCATTCATATAATTCCCCCCCTGGGGAAAAGTGAAATATGTGTGTAAAAGTAAAAAAAAAGTGTAAAAAAGAAAAACACAAACACAAAAAATAAAATAAAAACACGTACATCGCCCTTTTCCCCTTTACAAACGCTTATCGCCCCAAAAAAGATCAAAAATAAATAAAGTACCCATATTTATGTATCGCCGCGTGCATAACGACCCACCCTATAAATCTGTAATGTTAATTAAACCGTATGGTGAACGCCGTAAAAAAAAAAAAAAAAAAAAAAAACAGTCACAGATTTGCGATTTTTGTTCCTCCCGCAGCACATAAAATGGAGTAAAATGTCATCAAAAACTCATATCAACATCAAAGTGGTGCCAATTAAAACGTCAGTTCATTCCGCAAAAAAAAGTCCTTAGACAGCTCTGCATACGGAAAAATTAAAAAGTTATGGCTATTTAATAAAAATTGTGCTTCCACTTAAAAAACCATATAAATTGGGTATCGCCGTAATCGTCTCAACCCACAGAGTAAAACTAACTTGTCATGGATATTGTATGGTGAGCACTATTAAAATTAAAAAACACTGCTAGGATTGCAGTATTTTCTTCACCCTGCCTTCCAAAAAAAACGGATTTAAAAGCGATCATAAAGCCTTGTCCCCCCAAAAATGATACCAATAAGAACATCAACTCATACTGCAAAAAACAAGCCCTTATACAACTCTGTAAACAGAAAAATAAAAAAGTTATGGCTCTCAGACTATGGCAATGCAAAAACGTGTTTTTCTTTTCGAATAAAAGTGTTTTTATTGTGTAAAAGCAGTAAAACATTTAAAAAAAAATATACAAATTTGGTATCGCTGTAATTGTATCAACCTGCTGAGTAAAACTAGCATGTCATTTATGCCGCACAGTGACCGCTGTAAAAAATAAAAATAAAAAACACTACCAGGATTGCTGTATTTTGTTCAAAATGCCTCACAGAAACCTTAATAAAAAGTGTTCAAAGCATCATATGCCCTCCGTAATGGTACCAATAAAAACATCAACTCATCTTGTAAAAAACAAGCCCAAAATCAGCTCCATATACAAAAAATTAAAAAAGTTATGGCTTTCAGAATAGGACAACATAAAAACGCAAGTTTTTATAAACTCACTTCTATTGTGTAAAAGTAATAAAACATAAACTATATAGAATTTATATCATTGTAATTGTACCAACGCCCATAGTAAAGTTATCCTGTCATTTATCCCGTATGGCGAATACTGTAAAAATGAAGCCCAAAAACAATGGTGGAAAATTGTTTTTTTCCCCCCATTTTCATAGCCCAATGCTAAAAAAAACTATGGAACAATTGTGCACCCAAAATGCAAAATACACCCCTAGATGAGATCCATGAGGGGTGTTGAATCCAAAATGCGACTTCTGGAAGGTTTCACCTATTCTAGTACTTTGGGGGCTTTGCAGATGCGACATGGCCCCACCAAAATCTGCGTTCCAAAAGCCAAATAACACTCTCTTCCTTGTACAAACCTGTTTATGCGCCCAAACGGCAGTTTACACCCACATGTAAGGTATTGCCGAACTTGGAAGAAATTGCGTAACACAATTTGGGGTGCTTTTTTTTTTCCAGGAATCCTTGTAAAAATTAAAAATTTTCAGCTAAAATTGCAGATTATTGGAAATTTATTTATTTTTTATTTTCAGAGCCGAACGCTAAAAAAATGTGTGAAACACCTGTGAGGTCGATATACTCACTGCATCTCTGGATATATTCCATAAAGGGTGTCGTTTCCAATATGTGGTCTTTTTAGGGGAGTTTATTAGGTTTTGGCACCTTAGGGTGTCCGCAAACCTAAAATGCCACCTAAATAAAATTGTAATGAAAGTGAGACCCCAGAGTCCGGTAGGTGCACCTCCTATTCTGAGGCTTGTGGTTGAGCCAAATAGCGCATTATGGCCCCATATGGGATATCTCTGAAAACATCAGAATCTGAGAAATCAATATTAAGCTGCATTTTCATGGTCACATCTACTGTGTTTCAGTGAATAATGAATAAAAATTTAAAATCTGCAAAAAAAGTGAAATTTTGAAATTTCACCTCCACTTTGCTTTTTAATTTCCCGTGAAATATCTAAAAGGGTTAACAAACTTCTTAAATGCTTTTTTAAAAAACGTTAAGGGTGTAGTTTCTTAGATGGGTCATTTATGGGGGGATCTAACATACAGGCCCCTCAAAGCCACGTCAGAACTGGACTGGTCCCTAAAAAAATAAATTTTGCTAATTTTCTTGAAAATGTGAAAAATTACTACTATATTTCTAAGCCCCTTAATGTGGGGAAAAAAAACATTTAAAAAATGATGCCAACCTACAGTAGACATATGATAGATGCTAGTTATAAAAAATATTTTGAGTGGAATAACTATCTGTCTTTCACGCAGAAATTTTTTAAACTTTGAAAATTGCAAATTTTTGCAAATTTTCATGATATTTTGATATTTTTCACAAATAAACAAGGACTGTTTGGACCAAAATGTATTACTAACTTAAATCACAAGTGTCAAAAAGTTATTCTCACATAAAGTGACACATGTCAGATTTTAAAACCAGTGCTCTGTCAGGAAGGCCTAAACTGGCTCCGGCGGTAAGGGGTTAACTATACCGGATACATATAAACTATATAATGTAACCTAGCTGGCTATGATGCAGTCTTGTACTTATGTGGACTTTGCAGTAATAAACTAAATTCCCATGGAGTAATAATCCAAATTAGAGGAATGTGCTTGTAAGACTTAGATACTGAGTTTAATTGGCATGAGGCGTGAAAGCCTTGCAATCCACACTGACATTCTCAGCATTTCATATGTGACACATTCGGACTTAGCATAGTCCCCGATATGAGGTCCTATTTTAGGATGTGCTCATTGTTTGGATGCCTATTAAACAGCTGGCCTGAATCATTAACATATCACTACACAATGTTTTATATTCTATTGCGTCCCGCTCCAACATTGTTACCTTCCGCTCATATTTCTTTTACATACAGCAGACAGTATAGTAAAGAGAGTTACTAGATTGTGGGACTTTCAGTGGTAAACCAGAAACCCTGACATTCTCTCCACCAGACAGATTCCACTTTGGAGTGAATCATGGCAATTATGTCATCATTGTAGTAAAAAGTTCCCAGTAAATAAGAAGCTTCCTTGCCATAGCAATGCTAATCCACTTCATGATGTCACCAGCTTTTGATCTGAATCTGTAGGGTGGGTAAATTAAAAGAAGTGAGACAGTTGAAATTACTATTACGTCCTTTGATATTATGACATACGCAGTTATGCTCTCTAAATTTAACTCATCTGAGGCTGGATAATAGTAACTATGCTAGTAATACACCAAGGCTCTTTACGGACGGTAATTTTTCACAACTGATACTTACCTTGCAGTACATGGAAGGCAGCAGTTATTCTTGTGCTGTATGTTTGGTCACTATTCAGTCCATATAACAGCTGCCCAAAACAGGAGCTCACTCCATCATAGAAGGGCAAAAACAAAAGGACATATTTTTCTCCATTATATTATGAGATCTCTACTGCATGGATCTAAAACAGGTTTAAAAGTACAGAATTCCCTTTATGTGTCAAATCACCTTACATAGTTGTCAGCCAAATGCCTGTTTGGCTATAAGCTATTCCTTATACACATACACATGCACATGCATGCTTACTTTGGCTAAGCATGCACATGTTCTCAGTGTGGAGAGGAACATAAACCATTGCAAGTCATGCCTGGAGTAGTCCTATCCTGTTATAGGAGAGGAAGGGCATACAATAGTAAATAGAAGCATGCTGCCTAGTATAACAAATAATCATAAATAGAAAAAAGTGAAGAGAAAACACAAAATGACGCACACCAGAAATATTATACAAGAATATACCCAATTTTTATAAAGGTCCAAGAAAAAGTTAAAAATAGCCAATAAAACAGGGATAGCTATAAGGATGTACACAGAACTTCCCCCAAAAAGTCAGAGGCTCAGCCCATGCATAACAAAAATCCTGTCCATAATCTAATGAGATTTCCCTGTTAAAATGTAAAAAATAGGCGTAGATAACAATATGCATATAATAAAAGTACGAGGGTGCCAAAAACAATAGGTACAAAAATAAAACATGTGGCCCACCTCATCCACCGGTCCACCAAGCTATGTGGCCCACCTCGCCCATCCGTCCACCAAGCCATAGGACCCACCAAGGGTTTTCCCTGCTCCTCTGTGGGTCAGTCCAAGCCTAGGCCTATCACAGTGAGAACAAAGATTGGGCATGTTGAAATCCTTCTTTCTCCCAACATCTGTTACTGAAACATTCTCAAATACATTAGATGGTTAACTAGTCTCAATGAGGTTCAGACAATGTTAATCTCATGCGTATGGGCAGCTTTATTATGGGGTTGCACTCGCCAACCACAAGACCCTCCAGTTGGCCCACTGACAACATTATGAAGATGTTGCCATTGGTTCGATTAAGTCTTAGGACTCCAGCACTGCAAGGCGACAGTGCTAACCGCTGAGCCACTGTGCTGTGAAAACAATACTAAACACTGGTGTCAATGATCAAAGATGTACACTTTGCCCATGCAGTGTGGCAGAGTATGAATCCATTTGATATCTGATACTACATATGATTTGCTTAGGTTTATAACTTTTTTCAACAAAAATATCTTACAATCAGTATTTCTATGCTCTATGGAGTCTTATGGAGTCTTTGTTGTGTGTTTTTGGGCGCAAAAACAAAAGTAAAAATCTTTTCTTTGTATCATCCCTTCCTTTAGGACCAAGTCTGGGCATTGGATCATACATGACTTTAAAGTGTACCTCTACCTTTTTACCTCTACCTTTTTGTTTGGTGTTTACTACAGAAATTGTTCAAACCAATTTGACCACTGTTGACCAAAAGTTGACAACAGAGCTCTGTTTTTTTATCCATAATTCCAAAACCCATGCTGACACTTAAAAATCAAATAATGAAAAAAAACCTCTAGCTCTCCCATCTCATAGTGATCCAGTGTTAAAGCTGTGATGGGCTAGAATCGCCCTTTTGTTTTTGTTTTTTTACTCTGACATTTAATCTCCAGAAACTTTTCTAAAGTTATACCACACTCCTTGGTGTTATTATTTGTTAGTATTATTTTTATTGTTAGGGTAATTTTTTTGTTTTTGTTTTGTTTGGCAGATGACTATTTATGCTGATAAAGCCTGTCAATAAGAGCTATCACGTTTTATAGGGCCATTTTGGTCCACTATGTTTATCTAGAACTCTATGACAATTCACGTGTGGCTCTTTGTCATATGAGCCGTAGTATTTCCATATTTTTGTTTTCAGTTCTTTTCATTTGATGTCTTGTGCGGCTAGTACATGGTAAAGTCGAATCTGCATTTTGCAAAATACCGTCCATGCTTAACTATATTTCTCCTACTCTATATTTCTTTTGTTTGTTTTTTTCTCACATGTAATTTGTAAAATCTTTAATAAAAATTATATTTAAAAAAAAAAAAAAAAAACTGTGATGGCCGTTGTGGTCTTTGTTTGTTAGCAGCCCATATTTGACCACTGCAGACAATCGGTGACCTCCGTGACCAGGTGTCATTATGCTGTTAGCACAGGAAGCCATAGTAGCAGTAATAACAGGGCCATCTTAGAGGCATTATGGGCCCATGGCACGGCAGTAAACTTGGTACTTCCCAAGGACATAACATCATACCAGGCCACACCTCTAACCTTTCCCACATATGTGATATCCCACCAGACTACACCTCTAACCACACCTTTAGCATGCCCAGCTTCCTCCAGCAGACCACTGGCAAAGCAACAGTGGAGTTACTAGAGTCTATATAGATTTTATTATATAAAAAATATCGAATTTATATAAATAAATATATACAAAGAGCTATAAGACTTCAGTGATGCTGGAACGTCATTAGGCCACATGCGTCAAAATGCTTTCATGACATCTTTTAGGCTGCAGGCCTAAGGACTTATGGACAGACAGGGAGCTGATGGCTCCCTGCTGACCCATTGTTTTTAACTATCTGTGCATCCTGAGAACATGTAAACAATTAAAAAACATATGTGCCCTGGATTCCTATTACATACATACAAACACTCAGGGCCCCCTATTCTCCTTGGGCCCCTTGTCAACTGCCTAATGGGCCTAATAGATAAGACAGCCCTGAGTAATACAGTACATGATCTATGGATCTATACTGTTTCACTGTGGGGTTTGAAGAGTGAGTAGAGGCTTTTTTTCATTACATTTTATTACATTTTCTGTTCTTTCTCTTTTTTAATATTGGTCAATCCCTTTATAATCTAAGTGAATGATGTTTTATAAACAGTATGTCGTAAGCTCATAAGCTCTCTCTGGTAGAAGCTGGAATTCTAGATCTATACAGTGGATTCGTAGTTTTGACTCAAAAAGGTCTTGTCGCTGTAAAGATATGTTAGGAAATAAAATACTATTACATTTTTATACATATTTCTGCTAAAAAACCCAACTGAATGGTGTTTAAGGGGTGCACATCCATTTACGATAGATGTGCATTTCTTATAGTGAGACAGGATATTACTCCCTTTCTGAGAAACAGACTATTAAAACAACTAAATGTAATTTTATCTACTTAACCGAAGAGAAGAATTCTGAAACACATATGTAAAGCGTTTTCTCTGTCAAAATTATAACATACTGGCAGGCTATCGCTCCCAAAAGAGAGATGAGTGCATGATCATTTACTAGACTGTATGGGAGATTAATGAAAACCCCTAAATATTTTGACTTGCTATAGGCAAACTTGTCCACTGATTAGTTATTTATGGCATAACAGATGAATATCCAATGCATGGTATGTGACAATATATACAGTCACAGTTATTTTGATGTGTGTGTGTTGATTTTGATGTCTTTGGGATCATTATGTTGCTGAAAGGCTCGTTATATCCAATTATCAGCCTTCTAGTACAGACAAATAGGTTGTGAAATAAAAAGCTCCAGTGGAATAAATTGTCTTGGTGTTCCTAAAGGTAGATTTTGAGGTCATTGTAGATTTTGAGGTAATTTATTACGGCAGATTTACAGTCAGAAAATGAGTCCCATTCATCTCTATGGGGTTTTTAGACGTGGATCTGACATGGAGATGTTTGGGGTGCGTGTTTTGACTTGAAATATGGAGAATTATTGAAAATGTTCCATGTTTTTTGAAGAAACAACGGTTTTGAAATCTGACCTCAAGAAAATCCGAGTTGTGTCGACTCCCATTTTTATTGATGGTTTTCAGTCAGTTTTTGATGGTTTCAAAAATCTGAACCCGCGTCAAAAACTGACGGGAAATGCTTGCCATTTAGACAGACCTTCAGACCCCTTGGACCATTAGCAACCTCAACAGGACAAACATCAGAGCCCAGAAGGTTGAGCAGCAGTCATGGTCCACTGAAATGGGTGGGGTTCACTGCTGCTCCACTGCATGTCTAGTTTCTCTAATTATACAGACAACAGTAGGAGAAACTACACATGATGCCGCTGTGTTTCTTACCTCTCTTATGACACTGGGGAAAGGGGCCCTTCCTGCACTCTGCCAGTACTAGTATGGTGGTGGTACGCCTCTATTTCATTATTTTTTGGCTTGTTCTTAAAATGACCACTTACTACTTGCAATATCTGCAGCAGCACATAACCCATGAAGAAAGTCACATGGTGTGAGCTTGCTAGGTGGATATATATGATGTGCGATAGGCTGTCTGCACACATATCCCTCAATGCTGTCATGGGTAAAAGGAAAATTTATCATTAGTTGCAAAAAAGATGGTTATTTGCTTTTTGGCTAAGGGTGGCCTTATTATTGAAACTACGCAGTTTGTGAACTGGTCACTGCTGCTGTGGTGAAAGTGGATAGTGAGTGGCCATATGTCACTATTGTAAATAAGCAACAATGATTTGATGGGTGAACGTTGGCTAGGAAGGTGTGCAAGAGCAGACCGACACGCTACAATGGAGCAACTCACCACCAAAATGAACCAGGGGGTTATCAGACATGTCTAGAAAAACAGTTCAGTGAACCATACTGAATATGAGGCTCCGAAGCAGACAGTGGTCACTGCTAACAAAGCTGAATCGGCAGAATAGGCTTTCATTTTCAGGGCAGTATTGAATTGGTCCTGCACTAATAGGCAAAGGGTTTTATACTGTATTGAACAAATGTCAGCATGTCAGGGAGAACATCAGAGGAAAAACACCCTGCAAACATTTCCAGGATAACAATGGGAATGTTTTGTGGCATTCTCTAGACCCACTTATCTGTGTGGAATACACTCTCAACCGATTTGGATATGATTCCATTCGTGCAGATCACAGAGACCTATACCGGCTGATTGTCTTCCCAAGATGATAGTTAGAAGAGCAAGAACAAGATTTCCAAATACTACCCCGTTTCCCTTATGTCCCAGCCTTGAACCCAACTGAGCAGCTGTGGGACCACATCTATCATCATGTTTGATGTATGGATCCTTCCCTATTCACCCTCCAAAAGTGGCAGAATGCAGTCAGCTCCAGACAACCTATCACGACTTTACTGAGTCACTCCCAGCCCATGTAGTTATTGTCTGTGCCACACGCAGCAGTTTCTCTGGACTGGTGGTCATAATAATGTGGCTCGACTATGTATAATTAAAATAGGAAGAATAGGTTATTATTGAAGGGAACCTGGCCAGCCCGTACCTCTGAAGCTTCTCACTGACATTCATCCTCAGGAGCACATAATTGCCGGGAAGAATTGACATGTCAGTTCTTTCCCCGGGTGCGTATTCTGCGCTGAGAGAAACAGCAGGAAATCATAGCTCTGAATGAGAGCTATGAATTACAGTATTCTCAGCCCGTACTTCAGGCGTATTAAAGCACAATTACACGCCAAAGTATGGACCGAGACTACATCGTGTGAATATACCCTTAGAGCTAATACGACTATGGAGATGGTGCACGGATGCTTGATTGGGTTCAAATCTGGGAATTAGGGGACCAGGGTAGTACTTGGAGGTCTTAGTCATGGTCTTTTACCAATGACAGACATTTCTAGCCAAGTGACACATTGTCACTTCTAGCCAAGTCACATTGTCTACTGCCCCAGTGGAGCCATTCAGCATGTATGGGTGTATGTGATCTGCAAGAATGGATTCATGTCCAAATTGATTGAAAGTGCTGCACTGGATAAGTATCTAGAGAATGTTACAAAAACATTCCCGAGTCCATATCGCGGCCACCACCACATTGTGTTCTTCCAGCAGTAGTTGCAGGGAGTTAGTTCTTTGATATTTCTTGCCTGACACACCAATGTCTATCTGTATAATGAGTCTATAGAAATTTGACAGCACTCCAGCTGAGATGCAATAAAGTAATCAAATTTATTTCAACATGCTCCAGAAAAGGTATGTACAGACATAGTGACGATAATGACGAGAGCTGACGTTTCGGTCAGTATGACCTTTTTCAAAATGCGTCACAGTGAAAGAAGCATACAGGAGAACGGAAAACGGGCCATAGCCGAGCTCCACTCCTCCTGGGCTATGGCCCGTCTTTCACTGTGACGCATTTTGAAAAAGGTCATACTGACCGAAACGTCAGAT
Organism: Phyllomedusa bahiana; assembly: GCA_025379985.1. Lineage (NCBI taxonomy): Eukaryota > Metazoa > Chordata > Amphibia > Anura > Hylidae > Phyllomedusa > Phyllomedusa bahiana. Next base: position 35,048 of record JAODAL010009037.1, read on the forward strand.
CTCGCCATTTCGTCACTATGCCTGTACATACCTTTTCTGGAGCATGTTGAAATAAATTTGATTACTTTATTGCATCTCAGCTGGAGTGCTGTCAAATTTCTATAGACTGTTTTATTGACAAGCACCCAAGAAAGCAAAATTCGCCTGCGAGTGCCAGCCATTTTTGTTTTTTGCATCTGTATAATGAAGCAGGAAATATAACCCTTTGGAGAAGGCAACCCTTTGCCAATCAGCAGAGATCCAATTCTGATACTGTCGTGTAAATTGAAGCCTCTTTTGGTGATGCAACTCCATTATCAGATGTGACTATCCATCTTCTCCGAAGCCTCATATGCAATGAGTTGAACTGTGGTTTATGAAATGTCTGGTAGCCCCTTTGTTAATTTTACCCTTCTGCACTGTAGAGTGACGGTTCGACCTTGCAGACGACGTTCACCATTCAGATCAATGGCAGATAGTGCTCTGCGGTTTCCACGTCTCTTATACAGAATGGTGCCATTTGGCTGCTCCCGATACATGTTCACCACAACAGCACATTAAAAGTTCGCAAATTGCACAGTTTCAGAAATATTGACACCCTTGTCCCAAAAAACTTTGAGTCTCCCCTTTTACCCATGACAACAATGAGGGATGTGTGTGCAGACTGCCTATCACACACCTTATACACCCACCAAGCCAGCTCACAACACGTGACTTACTTCATGAGCTATGCATTGCTGTTATAGATATTAGAAAGTGGTCAGAATATTGTGACTCAGATGCATACATTTATAAGATATATATGTATTTTTACCACTTACTCAATGTTCAGGTTGAATGTGTGTGTTTTAAATGGGGTAAAGAGCTGACTTCAAGCCTTATTTTTCACTGTGCTTTCTTTCCTGAATACATAAAGGACCATTAGCATTCTGTGAAAACATAGTTATAACTAATTCATATAGAAGGCTTTTTCCATGTTTTCCTGTGGTCTTCTATAAAACCACAGTATAAACCTGTAATACATGTAAATGACATTTTTTCAAGCTGGAAATCAATTCTATTTCACAATAACAATAGTTATCTGTAATCATATCCTGCTCAGTGAAGCACCTGAGATTTACCATGGATAACACAGTAGAATGAGTCATCCATAGGCAAGGAGCATTTATATTGTGCCATTGACTCCTGAGGGCAGGGATGATTTTTCATGTGAAATAATCATAATAAAACAGGAATTGCATCAGTCACTATAAATCAAAATTACTCAAAAATATTTCTACATTCAGGATGTAGACATCCGCAGCATTCTGTAAGACCTCTGCCATGGGACGTGAAAAAATCAGTTACTCAAGAGGCAAACTCGTGACCGCATTGCACTTGGTATAAGGATCTGCGTAATCTACTTCCTTTATGTAAATATTGGCTTGGGTTATTAGCATATAGTCATTAAATGCATTTAAATGTATCAAAATGTTGGTTTCTTCCATGGCAAACAATGTTCTTACTGCATTAGTTTTTTTCAGCTGTTTTCGCTGGCATTTTCTGTAGTTATTGTACCAGGAGTAAGAATAGTTGCCCAAAAGGATCCATTATGAGTCAGTGGTGGCTAAAATGGATCATTAGGTATCTAGACCATTAGGGATTCATCATCTATCCTGCAGTAATGGAATACATGATGTTATTCCTAAAACATTAAAAGGGTTTTCTCAGCATGCAGTTTCATAGAGCCACAGCCAGCCTGAGACTCACAGTTCCTGATCAGGCTGTGAGTGGGTCTATAGAAGTGATTGATATATCATCTTGGCTGTTCCTAGCTATTCCTGTTACAGTGACATGAATGTTGGAGATTCATTAAGTGTAGTATTCAACGTTACAGAGCATTAAAGAGTGAAAGCTTTTTATTTACTTTGGTAAACAAATTCTGTTGCTAGAGATAATACTCTTCAGGGAGTGACTCACCATGATTAACTGACTGATTGAAGGCAGCTTGGAGCAATGAGAGAATAAGGAGAAGTGGGCAGAGGTGGTCGGTAACCAAGAGAAACTTGTCTACACTAACATTAGATAAAATCTGCTTTAGCTCCTGACCAAAGCAAAATCAAAACAGCAATGGGTCTTCATTTACTTTTCCCTACATGTTGAAAGCCAATCATTGTTGTGAGAAAATCCCTTTAAACATCTGTTCTGATGACAGCTTAATTTACAGTTACAGTGCTGGGTTCTGTATCTGGTCTGAGACATTTTTGGGGACCATGGTGTTGTCGGGCTCTCACTAATCTGCAATTGAAAGTCCCTTTACACCATTATGTTTATGCAGTTTGACTTAAACTACACTTCTGTCTATCGAGGTAAACCAAATAAGATGGCGATGCTGGAAAAGTGACTATTTTAGTTTATTCTTGTTGATCCAGACTTCAGTGGATCCATATTCAACCAGTGTTATATGTTTCTATAAACCCATAATGGCTTTATTTTGTTTTGCGAGAAAGCATTTAAAGGAGTTTTATCGTTTGAACTGTTCAGGCTCTTCAGCTAATTCTCCCAGGAGGCGTGTCTCCCTTCACTGAAGAACTGTGACATCATCATTTTGTATGAAGCAGGGGATGCAGAAGGTTGTCTGGATATAACAGCTCTGTAGCCTCCTGCATGCTTATGTCTGCAGCCTTCAGGCTCCACAAGCTCCTTGCTGTGCTATATGCAGTTATACACACAGATGAGACATGTGAGGAGTGTACACTGCCCTCACCCCTTCCCCTCTGTCACCCGGCTGCAGTCTGTGTTACTGTTTTATATGGAGCAATGCACACTGCCCTCCTACCCTTCTCTCCCCCTGTTAACAGGCAGGAGACTCTATAATACTGTGTTATATGAGGGGATCTGTGACTTAAAGGGGTGTTATCGTTTGAGCTGCTAGTGCTGTTCAGCTAATTTTCTCAGATTGAGTTTGAAATCCAGGGCGTCTCTCCTGTCAGCAGGCGTGTCTCTCCTCCCAGGAGGCGTGTCTCCCCTCACTGAAGACCTGTGACATCATCATTTTGCTTAAAGCAGGGGATGCAGAAGGCTGTCTGGATATAACAGCTCTGTAGCCTCCTGCCTGCTTATGTCTGCAGCCTTGAGGCTCCAAACTCCAGCAAGCAACTGTCATATGTCTTAGCTGCTGGCTTTCAGTTGTGTGTAAACTGTTACTTCTAGTGGTGTTCATCCAAATTGTACTGACAACAGGCAGAGACCTTTACTCAACTATAAGGACAAATGTCAGCTTCAAGTAAAGATCTCTGCTTCCTGTCAGTGACATGTGAGTGAAAACAAAGGGGAGAGAAGCATATCAGCTTTGAGAGAAGGCCCTGCTCAGCTTGTAACTAACTTGGGCTGGTGGTCTAGAGGTAGAGCAGTGCGCAATGATAGTGTTGTTTTTACAACAAAGGGGTTTGGAGTTCTAGTCCCTCACAGGGTTTATTTTTTTTCCCCCCTAAATTTTACACATATGTAGAGAGACCTAAAATATATATGTCAATCTCTATAATGATATATATACACATACATAGCTCCCCTATATCATGTCTCATCCCCAGAGTATATGCATTGTTCACATATGTTGGAAGTGCTTGGTGTGACTGCAAGTATAGGACACTATATAGGGGAGCTTTGTGTGTATATGAATAAAATTATAGATGTCTACACATATATTTTCATATCTTTACATATGTGTACAAATTTAAAAAAAAAAAAAAAAAAATGGGGCTTGAACTCCCAACCTCTGTCTTGCAGGGCTAATCACCTATACACTGTACTATACAAGAAGCTTATGCAAACACAGTGTTGAATCCTTATGTTATACACTACAGGTGATGACGTCATAAGGAGGCGGGGCTTGCATTCGATCTGAGGAACAGAACGCCTTCTTTTCCAAGTAGCAGCTTAAGGACTGGATCTGTGAGGAGGTGAAACAACCTCTTGGCAAAAGCCCCTTAAACAGGCAGTAATTGCCCAGAGCATTGACCCTAAAGCTGGGAGATGTACATAGAGCCAGCAGACTTTGGTTTCACTATCAATTTTAACAGCTCAGAGTGGAGTAAACACAGAGTGTGCAGGCAGCCAATCACAGCGCAGGGGGCGTGGCCGGGGCGTTTCCTGTCTAGGGGCGTATCCCAACAGGCTGAATGAAATGTCAGCCAGCCAATCACAGTGCAGGGGGCGTGTCTAGGGAATCGACCAGGGGGCGTTCCGACCAGCAACAGAGCAACAGCAGAAACAGAATACAGATTTACAGAGAAGCTCATATCTGCTAAACCAAGTGACTGAGCTAATGCAACCCAATTACAAAAGTGCTTATTTTTACTGTCCCCATAATCTGAGACATGATCTTTGTAACGATAAAACCCCTTTAAAGGGGTTTTGCCACCATGTAATGTCGACGTGGGATGCTTAGAAATCATAAGTTAGGCACTTTCCTACATGCATGTCAGTAAAAAAAAGTGTAAAAAAAAGCAGCTTTCACCCAAGAAAAGATGTCAACTCTATCCCTCAACATTCACTGACAGCAAGCACCTGTTATATCTCTTAATCACATGTCCAGGGGGCGTGTCTGACCAGCAACAGCAGAAATAGAACACAGATTTAGAGAAAAGCTCATATCTGCTAAACCAAGTGACTGAACTAATGCAACCCAATTACAAAAGTGCTTATTTTTACTGTCCCCATAATCTGAGACATGATCTTTGTAACAATAAAACCCCTTTAAGCCTTTTTAAAGCAGTCGCCTTCTGGCAAAACCCGTTCCTGGGATGGCTACTCTACAGCAATTAGGCTATGTCTACACAGCAATGTTAAAATACCATCCAAAATCCCACGGCATTTTAACATCTGTTGACCGCGGTTTTTGGTGCAGATTTGCGCTAAAAACCATGGTCAGTTTTTTGATTTGCCATCGGCCCCGTACATTGAATGTATGGAAATCCGACGGCAATCCTGAGGGAGGATCTAGCAGGTTTGGAAATCCATCAATTTTGAAATTGACTCGGAACAAATCCGTGTTGTGTAGACTACAGCCTAGATATTTCACTGCAGTCTACACGGCACTGGGTGCAGTCAGATTTTCAGCAGATTCAGTAAATCTGCAGAACCTGTGCTGTGTATATATAGCCTTAAAGTAAAGATGACTTTTACCAACGGGAGATTGAACTTTTTTTCCTCCACTTTTAGAAGTGACCTTACAGTGAGCAAGATTTTTAGTGTTGTTTTTAGTGTGTGGCCCATTAAAAAATACTCATTATTTAATCAAGGCACTTTTCCCAATAACGCTTCCCTTTCAAGCGATGTTCTTCATTCCCCTTTTCTAAATGTGCCCTCCTTTGTATTAATTCCAATCCAGGGTCACCTTTTTAATGATTAATAACCAGAACTAAACTGCATTTACAAGGTGGAGCTGCAAAAATGCTTTGTGAAGTTGAAAGATTAGGTCCTTGTTTCATGAGTTCACGCTTCTTTTCAAGGGATTATCCAGCCTTACAAAAGTGATGCCCTGCCCTCAGGATAGATGTTTAGTATTAGATTAGTGAGGGTCTGACTCCCATTCAAGTGAACAGGAAAGCGTTGCAATATCTTGCAACACCGCTACTAAAAGTACGGCCATTACAAGTACAAGCACATGTAAGCAGTGACGAGGTTGCAGCACATGGGTGAGCACTGTGACACCTTCAAATCAGGTGATTGGCAGGGGTTCTAGGAGTCAGAATTACAGCATGTGGACGGGGTTTATAAAGTCTCTTCCACATCTACTGTACTGTAATCTGCTGCACATTTTATATGTGCAAATCTGCAACACATTAATACAGCCTAATCGTTATTAGTATTCTGCTGCTCCTAGAGGCAGCTAATTGATATTGCATGTTGTTGCACAGTATTTAGTGTGCAACATATCCACACTGGTCCCTCAAGCTGGGAAATGAGGTGGATAAATGTAAGGGTGAATTCACACATATAAGTCTGCTGTAGGAAGGTAAGCGCTGGCCAACGCGTACTTCCCACAGTGCTCGGGCCTGGCCATTCACCCTCCCTTTCTATGATACCTAAGCGCTGGCAAGAAGGGAGATGTCTCTTCTTTTGCTGGGCGCACAGTACAGATCGGGGAATACGCAGTAAAATCAAAGAGTGCTATGATTTTACCATAAGTGCCGGCCATATTTTGGGCGCATTGCAGCGCAATTAATCCACAAAGTAATTTAGATATGTGAACATACCCTAAAGTTCGGCATCCGGGTATTCATACTCTGTATGCTCCATATGTCCCTGGGGGTAAAAAACTGGCATAATCGCTTCTTGAGAAGGAGCTGAGCGTACTTGTAGATCATAAACTACAGAACAGCATGCAATGCAATGTCAATCAGCAGCTGTCTCTGCAGTATATTGACATGTGTTAAAAGAGGTATGGACTGGTGGGACAGGAATGTCATATTAAGGCTATATAAAGCATTGGTGCAGCCTCACTTGGAATATGCTGTTCAGCTCTGGGCTCCAGTTTATAGAAAGGATGTACATGAGCTTGAGAAAGTGTAAAGATGAGCAACCAAACTAATAAGGGAAATAGAGCATGTTAGTTTTGAGGAGAGGTTAAAAGAAATCTATTTAGTTTTGAGAAAAGACGGCTTCAGGGGACATGATTAATTTATATAAGTATATAAATGGCCCCTACAAAAAGTATGAGGAAAAGCTATTTCATGTAAAACCACCTCAAAAGACAAGGGGATATTCCCTTCGTCTGGATAAAAAAGGATTCAATCTCCATAGGAGAAAAGCGTTCTTCAGCATGAGAACTGTGAATATGTGGAATAGCCTGACTGAGGAGCTAGTCACAGCAGGGACAGTTGAAGATTTCAAGAAAGGCTTAGATAACTACTTACTACTAAATAAAATTAATACTTGTGTAGTCATATAAAATCTATAGACCCAGTCTGATGGCAATTTTGGGATCAGGAATGAAATATTTCTTCAGGACAGATTGGTTCTTGCCTTATGGGTCCCAGAGTCTTCATCAGTAAGGAAAACAAAACTTAAAAATTCCCTATCCACCTCGCTTCATCCACATCTTTCCCCACCCTTGGTTAAACTTGATAGACATATGTATTGTTTTCAACTGTACTAACTATGTAACTAATTAAAGTTACAATATTATCAACCAGAGGGCCCTATGCAGCTGAACAAACTCGGCCTATCTTGCATGTTATTGGAAGGCCCCCCATTTTTTTTTATGTGATCAGGGTCGCTGACAGGAGTACAGCCAATACTACCCTGACGACACACTTGTTATTAACATACAATGCTTGTTCTCGGACATTGGAGGTGAAGTGTGGCTTTAAGATATAATGTCACAGACACTGCTGATCTGCAGTGTCTGTGACGTTATGAACATTTTCCTTGTAAAACACCTGTATTAGTGAAGTACATGCAGTGAGTGGGGGTCTAGTAGTGCCTTTCTACAGTACAGTGCAGTACTACATGTTCTGTACTGCTCTTTACATGTGCACAATGTAGATTCTCCCATGTACTCAGTTTAGCTTGTAGAATTTTCTCTACATTGCTAAAATATCCTTGCTGTACACCACTTAAAACTGGAGAACAATTGGAAAGATAATAATTATTCTAAGCCAATTGGTTAGTGTTAATTATATGGTCTTAACCTTAGTGCCAAGTTTCAGTAAGGATGACACAGCTGGAGCCCCTGGTACACAGTAATATCTGTAGCTCCCAACAGCTGGGGAGTCATATGGCTGAGGCCTATAACACTGTGTGGGATGTGTACTGCTATGTAGCTCTGTAAGGATGGCTATGTGGTATTACTTTGTGTGCAGCTACGTGGTGACAGTAATTCTTAACAAAAGAATTTGTGGGGACGATAGGATTGCATAATGAAATGTGAACTTTGTTTCGCTGTTTAACTCACTTTTCATGAATTGTATTTTATTTCAGTTCAACTTTTTATGCTTAGTGTGTCCCTACAAAGGTTTGGAAACACCAACACTGATGATGGAATTAAAAGGTTGATGTCACTGAGATACTGGAATTTGCCATTTAAAGTAGAACAAAGTATAACAAAGGAAAAAGTAAGAACACACCATCAGTAAATATTTATTCAGCTTTATTGATATTTATGAAAGCTTTTATCGTCTCAAGTTATATAAATGCTTAATATTAAAAATATAGTACAGTAAACTTGATAGAAGATGTAGTAAAAGGCTTTCCTACGGCTACCTACACACATTTCAATGGTCCCCCAACCTTAACCTTCAGCCAGTCATCCCTGGCAATTCAGTATCTTAACAATGAAAGAATTGTGGGGGGTGACAGGCCCCAGACTGATCTCTTCCATACATTAAAAATAACAAGATAATATGGTTTATTACTATATGTACAGCAAAGAAAATAGCCGTGAAACTCTTGACACTTAACAATATCAGCTTTACTTAAAACCCAACACTGCCCCTTGCAAGTGAATAGCCAAGTTTGTTGCGGTTTCCGATGAAGGACATGAATCCAACGTATGTCTCAATCAAAAGAGGTTGGTTTAAGATCAAGGCTCCATTTGCTCGCCCTGGCACAGGACTAATCCTGTGTGATTCTTGGACAGCAATTACCAGATGATCATTGAAGAGGGAGATCTGGAGACACAAAAGAAACAAGACAATGTATTTTACAACTGCTGGGTGACAGATCTGCAACTTACCTGACTGTCGATTTGAAAAAAAACTACATAATACTCATTTTTTGGGCAGAAAAATTCTGTAGCTTGTGGAAGATTAGGTATTCGGAATACAACTCGTGCTTCTAAGCCTGAAACCACCATCTGATTGGTCATACTCAGTGGTTAATGTGAAGAGGTGTTTATCTACCAACTATTTCTTATCCATGGATCAATAATCCGGTGACCATGATCGACAGCTTGATTACGGATGGGCACCAGGTAGATCAGCGGAAGTTGAATGAGTACTGCAGAATTAACTTCATTCTGCAGTACTGAGTGAAAGAAGCCAGGGTCTGTGCACTTACACATTAAAGGGGTTGTCTAACTACATTGATTTATCTCACCTCAGTCCTGCTTTCTTGGTTTCACTTTGAATTCAGGGGCATTTTTACTGACTTCTAAGCCAGGTCTGTAGGTATAGCAACCAGCGCTGATAGCCTATCAGGAGAGATTTATCAGCTCTGCAGCTATAGCGACCACAGGAGCTGATACAGCCCATACAAGAGGGGATATCTAGGAATACGTAGGACACTGTTAATGGACACATATTGCAAAATGACTAGTTTTTGCAAAATCTTTAACATAAAAAGCAATCCTTGTAGTGAGACAACCCCTTTAATGAAATGACTAGTGAAGAGGAGCTTGGGAAATGGGCACACGCCCCTATTCTAGCATATGCACATCTCTTCAGGCAGATGCCTCCTTTGTGAATGACCTGTAATCATCACAGAAATATATGTCGTCAGTGGGGGTTGTAGGAATTCTGAAGTGGTATTAAGGGTAGTGGGAATATGGAGGCACTGTAAAAAGCGGCACAGGTGGCATAAAGTTTGGTGGCAGTGTTAATGGAAGCTCTATGGTAGTACTGTTTCTAGGGGCACTTTATCAGAGTCATGTTGGTTGTACTATATAGAAGTGCTATAGCGTGGATTAAAGAAGGACAGTATGGATGCTGCAAGGATGTGTGTTTCGTTCATACAGTTTTAGACTAAGTGGGTTCAGTTTTTGTAAAAAATCACTTAATTCATTTTTACTGCAGTAGATCTTTAGAACCTTTCCTTTACTTTAGAGTTGCCAACCTGTGATCTGATCTTAATGATTGAATCTAGGTATTGGGAAAGAGTAAACAATAAAGGGGCTTTGCCATCTTGTAAAATCCTCTCTCAGGACAGACCATAGTTTGCTATGTGCTGGTCTTGGAGAACAGCAAGATGGCCACACTTATGCAGCTCTCCTCCATTCATGTCTGTGGAAGTTCTGAATATACCCATGCACACTTGCTTGGCTATATTTAGGACTCTCCTAGAAATGAATTGGTACAAACGCGCAAGTGCTGCCATCTCCCCGTTTCCGGAGGCCATCTAATAGTGAGCTACAAACTGACCTTAGAGAGGATTTAAGTTAAATACATTTTTTTTCTCCTTTGTATGTTGAAAAGTTTTCAAATTTCCTTCTACTGTACTTCTAGTATCGAAGATGCTGATAAGGCAAACACTGCCCCCAAGTGGAAATCTTAAAATGTACTTTTTTTTACGACTATTAAAGTCCATAAAAAAGTAAAACTAACTTTTTGTGAGAAATAATGGTGACCACTGCTGTGGTTTGACCCTGAAAAGATCTGAATAAACACATGTCTTCGTTTCTATTTGCAAACGCTCTGGGGTTCATGTTTCAGGAAAAATGTCATCCTCCTACAGAGTACTGTGGGTGCACACTCCAAACAGAGTTTTTCAGCCCACATAGCTGAATTCCACACTGCACCTGTCAAATGAGCGGCACTGCTGTATACCAAATATGTGACTTCATTGGAAGAAACTTATACAGAGCTCACTTTCACCTACTCAGCAACTTAAGAGATTTACTGTTCTGCAGAACACCACCCTAATACCTCACTCTGGGGGATACCTCCACATGAAGTCTGTACACATTCAGTCATGGTAAGAATGTGGAGAAAATAATTCAGGTTATTAAGCAGCTTTGCTGTATTATTTACATCAGGGAGATCATTATGCCATGTAAAATATCAACGTATTCTACATATTTACCTGGCTGATTGCAGAGAGCTGTTCGGAGCAGGTACTTAGAGGGTGATCAATGAAGGTAGTATATGGTAGATCACTAGACAAAGGGTTCCAGCGGGAAGCAAAAGAGACATCGCGCAATTTATCCCAGTGGATACGCAGACCTTCCCCATCTCTCCTAAAAAGATGAAATGACAGGTCTTAAAGTAATGTATTAAATGGGCAGCTGAAGAGTTCTCAGACATGATGCCAAAGCACAGTGATACCTTCTACAGACAAATGGTCATAATATAACAACATGGTAAAGTTTCTATTCCAGCAGCTTTGTCTAAATCAAGAGAATCAATGTAAGGCTGCATTCACACGGCATTTTCCGACTGGTATTTTGTCTTTTTTGGCACATAGGGGGTCTTTTGCCAGCGGTTTGCGGATTCAGCCCTTCACACCCACATGTTCATGTTCTGCCTGAAAACCGGGTGGAAAAATGAACATGTTCTAAGTTGTTAGGAACGCCGGCAGTGTCAAAAACCATCAGGTGCAAAATCCGTGCAGTGGGGACTGCCGAATGGATATTCTATTTAAATCAATGAAAAATGGTTGACAGTCAGTTTACAGACGGTTTTCAAGTCCTGAAAACAACTGAAAACCCTTGCCATGGAGACAAGCCCTAAAAAGGAAACTACTAGAAGATTGGAAGATTTAGGGCCACATGTATGAAAACTGTCTTGGTCTAAGACTTTCTTCGTTACCCATAGCAACCAATAAGAGTTCACCTTTCAATTCATAAAGGACTCTTAAAGAATGAGACGGGCACTGTGATTGATTGCTACGCTCAACAAAAAAGTCTTAGACCAAGACAGTTCTCATACATGTCCCCCTTAATCTTTTAATGCTGTGTATACTGTGGATGTAGTAGAGCGAGTTCTGCTATGTAATTCATTCGAGCCACATCACTTTTGAAATAGTACTTGTAAGACATAGTGAATCTCTATATAAATACATGAGTATTACAACTTTCTGATATATTTTGTGTTTCTATTCCCAACTATTAGGCCCTGTTCAAATAAAAAAATACAGCACCTAAAAATATTACACTAATATCAACAATCCCTATTTACTAAATTACAAAAATTAATACAATTGTAAAATATAGAGAATAAAAAGGGTAAGTACTTGCAAGAAATTTATATCAATAGATGAAGATATTGTTTGTTCAGAAATATATACTTTGCTTCACACAAACTAGTCAAGCACATGATTTCATGCATCAAATAGACACTGTACTGTATGAATCAGAAGTAACAAAACATGCACACATGGGCAAATAAACATATAAACCAGAAGCGCAACAGGATTACTGACCAGCACGGCACCCCCATTCTGGCAATTGCTTTGCTGTTTATTTCTTTCTGGTTCTTATTTAAATTAAAGATATTCAATAAGAAACCAAGGCAACCCATGGAAAGAATAAGATATAAATTACCTTGGCAGAGACACATCGTTCAACATAAAATGTATCCCATAGAGTGGCAGAGGGGTGCTGACTCACAGCCATGCTGTTAAAGTCAACGGGCAGGTCGCATGAATATGCTTCATGCTTGTCAGAAAAGCTGACAGCAACAAGGACCTAAGGTTAACCCTAAAGGGGATGAAGTGAAGAATTACAGTGATCTCTCAACATACAATATTAATTGGTTCTGGGACAACTATTGTATACTGAAACTATTTTATGTTGAAACCTTAACTCTATGGAAAACTGCTAATTGGGTCCAAGATCCCAAAATGTGACTCCCAACATAATACAAAATGAAGTTTAAAGAAAATAAGGGAGATAGAGCTGGAAATCACTTTGTATCATGAGCATAAGCGGTTCTTTGGGTCATGTAATGTATATACAGTGTATTGGAAATAAAATGGGGTCCTCACTTTGTAATGCTAGACAATAAATAAGTATTTCTACAGCAGAGCATAACAGTACAAGTATTCTTTTGTATATAGTGACAACATACTCCGCCTTCACTTCCACTGTCTGAATTGCTACCATGCAGTATGTGATTTTAAACACTGCATGGTAACAAATAAGACAATGAAAGTGAGGGCTCTGTTTGCAAGAGCTTGCAATCTATGAGTTAATAGGGACGACACAAAAGGTAAAACATGCTTGTTTTGTACAGAAGTCCAACTATGTTCTCTATGAAAAAGGGAGTGGAATTACCTGGATTTCTGTATGATTTTTAATTAAATCTGATCTGATTCTTATCTATGATACAGAAATGCTACAGAACAGCATGAAGAGGGCTGTAAACAAAATCTTGGAGATACAAGTGGAAGGCTTGGATTATGGAGGAAGTTGGGTTAGGTTCATATCGGCATCGGAGGTTCTGTTTGAAGCCTCCATCGCAGATCTGTTACATGACGGACACAAATGCTGATCGATGGACGCCATTGACTACAATGTGGTCTGTCAAGTTATTATCATGGGGGTTCCATGTTTTAACAGAGAAAATAGTGTTACATGCTATCTTATCTGGTTTAACTATATATCTAATTATCTTTTATATAGCCAATAACTATACCATGTTCATGCATGTAGCACTAATGGATCCAGATGTGAAAACTTTATGGAGTCAAGATATTCCTATTTTAGTTTCAGTGAACTTTTCCATGTTATTGGCACCAGATCAATAAACTGTTTTGGACCTGAATATATGTTATCATATAGTGATCATGTATTTATGTATTTAATCATATTTAATTATTTATTTATTGATATTCTATGTACTCGATCAGACTGCATATAAATACTGATGGATTTAAGTTTCATTTACATAATTATCTGCATCCGAGTATTTTATATGCACATTTGTTTTTTTATATTTTTCTGTGTGCATTTTACATCACTTTTTGTAGGAAGCAGTGGCATTCTCAAATTTCTGTCAGATGACTGTTTACCTCTATATGTATTTTCTTTTATTAAATTGTTAGGTCTAGCAGAAAAACATATCTGCTTATTATTGGTTAAACTACTGGATAAACCAATATAAACAGGTCAAAAAATAGAGGGAACACTCAAATACCCCATCCCAGATTTAAATGAATGAAATATTCCAGTTGCAGTTCTTTATTCATTACATAGTGGAATGCATTGAGAACAATAAAACATAAAAATGATCAGCGAAAATCAAAATTAATATCCAATGGGGGTCTGGATTTGGAATGATACTCAAAATCAAAGTGGAAAAATCAAATTTCAGGCTGATCCAACTTCAGTGGAAACGTCTCAAGACAAGGAAATAAGGCTACTAAGCTACTAAGTAGTGTGTGTGGCCTCCACGTGCCTTTATGATCTCCCTACAATGCCTGGGCAGGCTCCTGATGAGGTGGCCGATGTGCTCCTAAGGGGTCTTCTCCTAGACCTGGATTAAAGCATCATTTAACTCCTAGACAGTCTGGTGGATGGAGCGAGACATGATGTCCCAGATGTGCTCGATTGGGTTCAGGTCTGGGGAACGGGCAGGTCAGTCCATAGCATCAATGCCTTCATCATGCAGCCAGATGTGGCCTAGCATTGTCATGCATCAGAAGGAACCCAGAGCCTACTGCATCTACATATGGTCTCACAATGGGACTGAGGATCTCATCCCGGTACCTAATGGCAGTCAGGGTACCTCTGGCTAGGACATGGAGGGCTGTGCGACCTTCTAAACAAATGGCTCCCCACACCATGACTGACCCACTGCCAAACCCGTCATGCTGGAGGATGTTACAAGCAACAGAACATTCTCCACGGGGTCTCCAGACTCTGTCACATGTGCTCATCCGTGAGAGCACAGGGCACCAATGTCAAATCTGCCAATCTAGGGGTTCTCTGGCAAGTGCTAATTGCCTGCACTTTTTTGGGCTGTAAGCACAACACCGACTTGTGGATGTAAGACCCTCATACCACTCTCACGGAGTTTCTGACAGTTTGAAGAGAGCCATGCAGAACATTGGCCTGCTGTAGGTCATTTTGCAGGGCTCTGGCAGTGCTCCTCCTGTTTCTCCTTGCAGAAAGAAAGAGGTATTGGCCCTGCTGCTGGGTTGTTCCCCTCCTATGGTCACCTTTATGTCTCATGGTATCTGCTCCATGCTCTGGACACTGTGCTAAAAGACACAGCTAACTTTCATGCCGCCACAGCTCGCATTGGTGTGACATCCTGGATGAGCTGTACTACCTGAGCAATGTAAAAGCTCCTGATGTTTATGCTAAATGAATTGTTCAATGGGTACCATGTAGTGTGTGATCGTTTATCTTGTTACATTTAATTCTTATGATTTGCTGCTACAATGTATCTATTTTCTGCTATTTCCTTTTGGAGGTCTGCTATGTATATTGTGTGTCCTATCCTGAGGAAGGGAAATTTGAGTTTTCTGATGCAGTCAGTGGCTATCTAGGACATACATGCCTGGAGTGTAGTGAATACCCTGTGATGACTTGGCTGTGATCATTTAACTTTGTTTGCTGAAGGAAGGGGCTGTGGGAAATCACCCATATGTTAGTCAAGCAGGGGAAGCTACAAAAAAGGAAACTTCATGTGTGGGGGATGGAAGTAGTAGATGGTGTTGTAGTTATATCTGTGTGATCTGAAGAAGGACCAGAACCTAGGACCACAAGAGTGAGGAGCTGCGTCGTCTACCAAAAGATTTGGACTAGGAATTTACATGTGGACTTTACTGCAGTGAGGACTTGAGTAACGGTCAACACCTTTAAAGACCAATAGCAGGATATGTGTGCTGAAACTATTCTGTGGATATAAAACATGTTCTTCCTTCTACATAAATAAATTTGGTTGGTGCGGTCCCCCGCATCTACGTTCACTCTGTTGCTCGAACATATCCCATGACACATTGTAAACCCATACAGGGCTAACTATTCTGCTCAATTCATTCATTACGTGCAATAGTCTTAATCAGACATATGCATGTTATTCTTTGTAACCAACACCTAGCATGCGTAATTAAAGGAGAGTGACATTGTATTACTTAACATGACATTGTGGTCACCACCACCCAACATGTTACCACATTCAATTCTGCTGGTTTGGTTCAGAAAATATCAAGTTCTTCCTTTACCTGCGAAACAAATTATACTAACATGGTATTTTGAAAACATTAGCAATATCAGGCTATGTTAACTATATTAGATATAATAAAATATTTATTGTAGGAGATCCGAAACCTAATAATTTTTGCGTGTAATCCTCTTTAAAAGATTAGATATCTTGCTGGAAAAAAATGATGAATTACGATGCATGCCATTCCCTTTCCATAACACAACAGTTTTATTTCAACATCACTGTGTTTTCTTTGCATCTGGTAACAAAACCCCAGCTTAGTGAAAACGCGGTATGTGCGGTTAATGGAAACTCTTGGCAGCAGTCCACTAAAACAATACACACAATGGGGAGTCAGCAGCTTTGTGTGCAAGTACACTATTGTACAAATTTACTTACCGCCACACTCTTCACTATTTGACCATCTGTCCTAAAGTACAGGCATGTGTTAAGTCACAAAGCTTTCCATTACCAGTAATGTTAAAGCAATGTTTCTGGCAAGGAACATATTCTCAACCTTCATTATAAAACACTTGACAAATGGAATTTCTCCATCTTGGAATGTCACGGGGCTTGTCTCAATTTTTGCCGTAGAAAGATTCATCTTCATAATGTTAAAGCTTTAATATCCTGCAACACCACTGGCTGTTTCCCTGAAATTAATGTGATGAAATGTAAAGTACTCTGGAAAATCAGCTATTACAAAGTGGCCATAGCCTAGGAAGATGCCAACCTTTCAGTTAGCATTTTAGAAATAATCAGTTAATATGGTTCTATATATAACAGAAGAAACAGAGACAAATGTGACATGTAAACACCTGTGTTATACATCATAATAATATATGTGAGATTACTCCACATCTAGCGTAATGAAAAACCTCAGCTCTACTGCACTGACAGACTAATGCAGAAAATACAGCAGAAAGCAATTGGCTATTGAACCATGACAACTCTCAAAGTTAGAATGATGTAGTAGGTTTATTTGTTATCCTTTTGGGAAACTTTGGTTAATAATACACTGGGAAATCGCAGTGAATTGTACCAAATGACATACTCAGCTGTACAAAAAGATTTAACGTCTAGCTTCACCTTTAGTAAATTTACCAGGATGCATTGGAGAATAGCAGTTATTACTAGAACCACTTCCTACAGAAGCAGCAGTGTTTCCATAATACAGATGGATGCGGGCAATTTCAGTCCCACACCTCAACCTTGAAAAGTCATTATCAGAGAGAGTTTTTCAGCATCCTCTTCCCTAAAGTCCAGGCCTATGTATATAGCACTGACAGATGTGCAGGATAAAGTTAAATTCCCCATAGCTCTGCTCAGTATCCAATTGTTTTCGCGATTAGAGGAAATGATTCTGGGAATGACACTAGATCAGATATTGATGACTAGTTTTGTCCCAGTTTTGTACAAATAAATTCCCTGTGCAAATGTAAAATAATGCACTTCATGATCTAATTTGTTACATTTCATCATCATTATTAACATTTCTGCTTGGATTTCTGCTTCCTGCAGAAGAATAGTTAGGGTACATTCAAACTATGGATTTTTCAGCATAAAAACCCAGCTTGGATTTCTGTTGAATGCTGCTAATTTAGCCACAGTTTTGGACAGAGATTAGCCCCATTTACATGGAGATAATTGGTGGCTAGACGATCTAATGCGAAATCCAATTCCACGAATGGAAATACCATATATACTCGAGTATAAGCATACCTGAATATAAGTCGAGCCACTTAATTTTACCACAAAAAAAAATTGAAAAATTATTGACTTTGAGTATAAGCCTAGGGTAGGAAATGCAGCAGCTACTGGTAAATTGAAAAAATAGATAGGTAATAGGGCACCAAGTGTAGACAGATAGGTAATAGGGCCCCCAGTATAGATAGGTAGTTTACAGAGCCCCCAGAACAGATAGATAGGTAACAGGGCCCCCAGTATACACGTAGACAGATAGGTAAAAAGGCCCCTTGTAAAATAAAAAATAATAGTACTCACCTTTCACCCGGCACAGGCAGCATGACATCATGTTGTGGGCAGGCAGGGTGTTGACATACTCATGCCGCCAGTGCCAGATACTCTGGAGGGCCTAAAGCCCGCTTGCGGCTCACCAAAGTTCTCTGCGGAGCAGGGAGCACTGATCTCCGCGGAAGCCTTCAACTGAAGAGGACACACATACAGTTGAAGAGAACATCAGTGCTGCATGCTCACGGCAGCGGCCTGTAACCTCCCTGTGGCAGTGGGCCCCGCTGTCTCCGGTGGGCCAGTCCGACACTGCACTTGAGTATAAGCCTAGGGGGATTTTTCAGTATAAATAATGTACTGAAAAAGTTGACTTATACTCGAGTATATATGGTAAATAATTGCCATAGTTTACAGCCTTCATTCCCATTCTAAAAATGAAATGTGGATTCCAAGTGTTTTTCATGAGGATTCTACCAAAGATTCTATCCTTCCATCCAATGGACACCCAGGGGGAATTGAAGACTGAAAAACTAGATTTTCGTGAAAACATGTAAGTACTAGTGCATCTCGAAAAATTTGAGTATCATCGAAAAGTTAATTCATGTCTGTAACTCAAGTCAAACAGATAAACCCATATATTCTATAGACTTATTACAAAGGGATACATTTCACGCATTTATTTATTTTAGTGTGGATGATTATGGCTTACAGCTAAAGCTAATGAAAACCCAATATTCCGTATGTAAGAAAACTAGAATAATGTATAAGACCAATTGAAAAATTCATTCTAATCAAGAAATGTTGACCTACTGAAATATATGTTCAGTATATACACTGAATACTTTGCCAGGGCTCCTTCTGCATGAGTTACTGCATCAGTGCAGCATAGAGGGGATGAGCCTGTGGCCCTGCTGAGGTGTAGTGGAAGCCCATGTTGCCTTGATAGCGCCCTTCAGCTTGGCTGCATTGTTGGCTCTGGTGTCTCTCATTATAGATTATCTATAGGGTTTAAATGCCTGTGAATGCCCAAGTGCCAGAAATGTGTGACAGAATTTTGGGGGTTAGCAATTAGGGATCTTGGTAGGCCTGCCTAAGACGTTGTATTTGCAGGGCATGCTTAAAACTATTAGAGTTTATAAGTGTGCCTGATTGTACAGGGTATCATGTTCCAGAAAACTTGTGCAGCACGTGCAAAATCTTGTAGATGAACATGGGAGATTCGGATTGCTGGTCAATCAAGCACAGTGATACTGTTAAGCCAGGTATTGGTGCTTTTGGCAATGTGGGCAGGTGTCAGGTCCTGCTACAAAATAAAATCAGCATTTACATAAAGCTTGTCAGCAGAGAGCGCATGAAGTGCTCTAAAATTTTCTGGTAGATAGCTGTGCTGACCTTTTACTTCATATAACACAGTGGACCTACACCACTCTTCATCCAGACTCTGGGACCTTGATTTCTAAATAATATGCAACATTTACTTTTATCTGAAAACAGCCATCTGGACACTGAGCAACAGTCCAGTCCTCTTTCTTCTTTGCCCAGGTAAGACGCTCCCTACAGTATCTCTGGGTCAGAAGTGGCTTGACACAAGGAATGTGACAGTTGTAGCCTATGTCCCGTATACATTTGTGTGTGGTGGCTCTTAAAGGTCCACTCCTTGTGAATCTCTCCCAAGTTCTTGAATGAACTTTTGACAATCCTTTCCATGCTGCGGTCATCCATGTTGCTTGGGGACCTTTTTCTATCACACTTTTTTCTTCCACACAGCTTTTTATTATTATGCTTTGATGGAGATTCGGATGATTGAGGCATGATCATCAGAAGAGCCCAGAGACCAGGTAGAGTGGTAGACAGAGATGCAGGAGGAGATGTAGGGGGGTGCAGCACTCTGGAGAGCTTTATGGGTGAGAGTGATTAGTTTCTGTTGTATTATGTACTGAATAAGCAACCAGTACAGTGACTTATACAGTGTAGAGGCATCAGTATAGCGGCTAGAAAATAGAGGAGACTGGCTGCTGCATTCAGGACAGATTGGAGACGGGAGAGTTTGTAGAGAGGGAGACCAATTAGCATTGAGTTACAGTAGTCAAGAAAAGAAAGTATAAGAGCAACAACAAGAGTTTGAGTTGTTTCCTCAGTAAGAAAAGGATGGATCCTGGAGATATTCCTGAGGTGTAGGTGACAAGAGCTGCAAGGGATTAAATAGAAAGCGTGAAGGACAGATCGGAATCTAGAATAACTCCAAGACAATGGGCCTGCTGTCTAGAACTTATGGTGGTACCACACGCAGAGAGAAATAGCAAGGTGGGGTCGGTTAGTAGATGGTGGAATGACAAAAAGTTCAGTTTTAGTAATGTTTTGTTTGGGACATAGAGAGAGGACATGATGTCAGAGACGGTGGACAGTCACTGATGTTTTGCAGCTGGACAGTAGTGATGTCATGGGAATGGTGTATGACTGAGTAACATCAGTACCATAGAGATGGTACAGAAAGCCAAATATGCTGATGGTTTTTCGAATAAGCGATGTGTAGATGGAAAAGAGGAGTGGACCTAGAACTGATCCCTGAGGAACCCCAACAGCAATAGGAAGAGGAGGAAAAGTAGAACCTGCAAGTGAGACACTGAAAGAGCGGTGAAAGAGGTAGGATGAGAACCAAGAGAGTGCGGTGTCCTGGAGGCCAATGGTGCCGAGTATGCTGAGGAGATGTTGGTTATCTAAGGTTTCAAATGCTGCAGGAGATGATCCAGGAGAAGCAACAATGAGTAGTTGCCTTCAGATTTAGCTGTAAGGAGGTCATTTGAAACTTTACCTAGAGCCATTTCTGTGGAGTGTAAGGTAAAGAAACCTGATTGTAGAGGATCAAGAAGGGAGTTAGCAGCAAGATAACATATTAGGTGAGAGTAGACTGAGCGTTCCAGGAGTTTACAGATGAAGGGCAGGATAGAGACTGGTCAGTAATTAGCAGCACAGGAGTCCAGAGTGCACTTTTTTAATAAATGGGTTATGAAGGCGTGTTTAAAGGAAGATGGGAAGATCCCAGTGGAGAGGGAAAGGTTGAAAATTGCAGTTAGGTGAGAGATGATAGCTGGAGAAATGGACTGGATGATGTGGGAGGAAATGGGGTCACTAGTGCAGGTAGTGGGGTGAGAAGACAAGCCTGGGTACTACTACTTCTGTCATCGGGTCAGGGGCTAAGAACAGACTAGAGGACATTGTGGGAGGGGACAGGATGGGTATTTCTTGGAAATGAATACTTAAAATATATTGCTCTGTGTAAGGAGTCTATACAACATATGGGTTTCTCTATTTGACATGAATTATGGACATAAACAAGATTTTTTTTTATTATATTCTAAGTTTTTAAGATGCACTAGAATAGCTATCTATCTATATAGATAGAAAGATACCGCTCTCTCAGTAAATGCTGTTTTTTTAGGGGAGATGGGTAAATACTGATACTTTTGACAATAAAACTTTCTGCTGTCTGTGAACAAGACTTTCTTGTTTACGTCCAGAGGCTGAAAACGTGTAATGAGGTGTGCACTTGTATCAGTTAGATAAGATCAAAACAAGAGAAGGCTGTGATACACTTAAGTGGGTTGTATGCACATAAATGTAATAGAATAGAGAGCTGCTACATGTTTTGGCCCCTGGTGGACCCATCTGTACTAACCGACGGTAGGAAATGCTTTCACTTCTCTGCATGGATGCAAAAAAGCACTAAATGCCATATGAATGACACATAGGGCCACATGTATGAAAACTGTTTAGGTCTAAAACTCACTTTTTTGCCCATAGGTTACTATGGAGTTTTAGACCTAAACAGTTTTCATACATGTGGCCCATACTGTCAAATACTAACAATAAAGGTATATACAGATAATCTTATTATGGATTTATGCTCTATGGAGTCTATGGAATATGGCTCTATTAGACTTTTGTGGGTCTATAGGAAATTTAAATGTAGGCACACACTGGTTTTGATATGGAATTCATAGAAAATCTGTGAAAAAAGAAAATCACTCCATGTTCTATTGCATGTAGACTCTCTCCCCTAAACTCTTCAACATGTCTATTATCCTTGTAGATTTCAGACTGATTTATGCCAACTGAACTTAGTTTGCCTTTACACAGTTTAAAATCTATAGCAGAAATCCTGAATTTCAGCTGTGAGTCCACATCAAGTTCCAATA
This sequence comes from Phyllomedusa bahiana, assembly GCA_025379985.1. NCBI lineage: Eukaryota > Metazoa > Chordata > Amphibia > Anura > Hylidae > Phyllomedusa > Phyllomedusa bahiana. The sequence goes on from JAODAL010009037.1 coordinate 57,045, forward strand.
CCATTATGTAGCTACATGAAAACATGGTAAAAAGTTAGGTAGCCTCGAAGGCAGACTGAACACCAAATATAACTCTCCTGAGATTTTTACGAGATTCTAGAGCCACTGGATAATGCTGTTTAGTGACTTAGGCCTGGTTCACATCAGGAGCAGAGGTTCTATTCAGAGCCTCCATTGCATATTCCATTAAAAATGATGGAAAAAAATTGCACAGCATGAAGCGTTGAGTTTTTCATGATGGAAACGCAAAAAACCCCACTGTGGTCAATTGGGTCTAACGGGTGCCATTCATGCCTGTCATGTAATGGATGCAGCACTGTTTTCAACTTTGTGTTCCTAACAGAACAGAAGCTTATTTAAGTGGTTTATTTGGGGATAATTGCACATAATTATTTTGAAAGCTTAAATATGTAACTAAGTTAACTTTCTACATCATACCGGTTTTATCTGCACTCCACTATCTCTCAATTACACATAGTAAACTGCATAATTTTTTTTTTTAAATGAAAAATGTACAGCTGATTTCAGTTTTCTAAAGCATTCACCAGAAGCAATAAAATGAAATCATAGCCAAAAGGTAAGGGAAGAGTGAGATTTATGACAAAGATACTGGGTGTGTACAGTAAAGTATGCTTAGAGATGTCAGGATAAAGTGCTGTGCAATGATGACCAGCATCTGAAAACCTGCCCAGCTGTAAAAAAATAAGGTCTTCCAACTCCACCTAAAGAAATGAGACTCCTTGTGTACATTTAGGAGACAAAGAAAGGAACAGAGCTGGCATCTCTGAGGGTATTAAAAGCTGTTATGCTGACTGAATGACCTCAAAATGAAATATTTTCCATGACGAGAATAAAAGACGCTGGCACAGTGTCAGACACTAAGATTGCACAGTGTCTCGAGTCTATCCATGCCCTTAGGCTCTTACAAACCTTTAAGGCAGGTGCTCCTTTATCTGCTCTTTGCTCACCTGGCTGTTAACCAGCATGCTCCCAAGACCTCACCTCTCTCCATTAACTGTTTGTTAGCTTTGGCCAACAAGGAAGTGAGTTATTAAGTGGAGTGAGTAGCTGGAGGCTGTAAGATCTGGCTCAAATAGAAGGCGTTGGTGCCAAAAACACTAACCTGGAGCAAAAGGCTTATCTTGACTTTAATCCACGAAAGGAAAACACTTTTGCTATTCTATAATAGCTACAAGAGTCCAATTGAATGCCATCCACTCTCCACCATAATCTTCCCATATATTGTACTTCTCATGCAACTTGCCATATATAGTAATTTAGATACTTGGCACTGACTTACTCAATATTTATGACATATTGATAGGCACTATAGTGAAAGAGATTAATCAATATTGCTATATTATGCCTCATGTGGTGATGTCCCGTTCAGCCAGAGACAGGAAGAAAACAGAAGATCAGAAAGAGACTCCGTAGAGCTAGCTCTGAAACGGACGTAAGCAGGAAGGTAAGTTGTTTTTTTTTTTTCTTTATTCGGGCACTAATAGATTATTTTATTTTGTAACAAAGTGAAAACCCTTTTAAAGTCTACTTTGGTCTATCCCCCATTTTAGAGACACTTTTTAAAAACTGTTGAGGAAAGTGTCTAAAATACTCTATAAATCTAATGCATTTCAAGCACACTTCTTTTTTGGCACCATTTCCAAAAGAATTTCCACTGCTTGTGAGGTTAAATCAGTTCAATTTAGAATGACATCATTGTAGCTCACAACCCTGCATGACCGCAAGTCTTATGAACCAAGCGAACAACGTGAACGATCCCTATAACGAGATAGTTCTGGTCATTAGATCCGTGGTCGATATGGGATTTGCACTCGACTGATGGCTTTACGTCTCTTTTGTTACTCTCAATTGTATCAGCAACTTGGGAAACTGAAGAGCTAAGTGGTCCCCGCTATTATAAATGAGTAAACTAGGCAGCATATACTGGGCACACACCTTTACACTGCCAAACAATGTGCCACATTATTAACATGAAACTAAAGAGATGTCTACCAAGTACTTACACATAGGGTTATACTGGTATCTATAGCTAGAACTAGTACGTACAACTGAAAGTTGGGATTACGTTCTGTTCCATAGTATCATAACATTTAAGGCCCCACTCTCATCATGTTTATAGCCCCTGTTCATGGCATCTGTCATGATACTGTAATAAAATGTATTCCGACAGAAATCTACAGGGCAAACATAGTCGAAATTGGACTACATATTCCCTATGTACAGAACACATACACGTTGTTTATTAGACACAAAAGCATTGCCTTATACATTAGGACACTGCGACGCAAAAAGTGATTTTAAAGGGATACATAAAACACAACCACAAGGCCATACGTACAGCTCAATGGCTGGACTATAGACTAAACCCAGTAGGAGGCAACACAAGTCCCTGTGCTACTTAGGAAAGATAAACAGGTGCAGGTAACTAATGAGCAGCAGCTCACACACCTCTCCACTATAAGGAGCAACTGAATGATAAAAAAAAAACTGCATATTGGATAAGTACCAGTTCACACCAGCATGCAGAAAAAGCCTGGGAAACAGACTTAAAGGGATACAGCCATCAGAAAGAAGTAATATTGTTAAAACCAATATTTCTTAAAAATTATTTTTATTAGCATTTTTTAATTTTAGGCAGTCCTATGCATTTCAAAATCACATTTCAAATATTGTCCTTCTTTAGCTGTGAGATATAAAACTTGTATGGCTCTGCAGACTAATCACATTACTTTAGTTGATACTTATCTCATTACAAATAGTAGGTAATGATATAATGAACACTCCTCTTCAAAGAGATATATAAGATTATACTAGAGCACAAGCAATATATGAAAAGATAATATTAATAAAATGGCACATTGCTATGGTCATGTAAAACTGGGTGCCCAAAACACCTGTCTAACTTACTAACTTATAATATTGAATTCCACTTGGCTCTCTAACGTCCCAAGCTGCTGAAACAATTAACAGCAACTGAGATGTAAGGCCAGCTTTAGACAAATTCGACATTTGCTTTCACGGTATCTCAACGGTTATCACATATGGGGACAATATACGTGATAAGAATGGGGCCCTAATTGTCAAGTTAAGCTTTGCCACATCTGTAAAAGTAGAATAAATACAGTGCAATGACAAGGCTCATTATGTATAGCAGAACTATGCTCCAGAAACGTGCATTTCATGAAATCCTATGGAAATCTGTACTAGCACATAAAAATGCAACAACATTGTAAAACTACTACTGAACTAACATGAGGTCACCAGAAAATTTTTGCACTTTAATAAGAATTTGTACAGCTATCTACCTGCACGCAGCTCCTAAGCAGTGGACAGTTCCAGATACTGATGTGGACCAGTGGCATCAGGAAGGTCATCACATTCCTACAACTTATTACTAGGTTCAAATATCCCGGTCAGATAAATGGTTTTTCTACTTTTTATTTTAATATTGGCCTACTAGTGCCTATTAAAACTAATACTCGCCTTTTCCCTCACCTCGTTCGGGTCTCCCATGTCCTCACTCTTTACCGCTCTTCTATGTTTTTCTGTCTTCTTCTGAGAGGGGACATCACCGCTGCAGATGTCATATGCCATCAACTGTTTTCAATGTTCAGATAGCTCACTTACGATCAGCAATAATACGTGACCGCTGCAGCCAATAAGTGGCTACAGTGGTGAGGTCTTCATAGCATCAAAAGCACAATGCAAACACGCTGGGAAGGTGGTAACCGAAGGTCCCCCATCGTATTAACTTTGTGCAAAATAGACCACCACCCAGTTGAGTATCCTACATGCTACTGAGACAAGATGTCGTCAGCTAATAACTCCCAAGCCTGAGCGTTTGCAAAAATTCCCCCATTGAAATAGCCAGTAAACTGTTCTAAATTTTTATGTCATATCTGTTTTTCACTGTGTCTAAGAAGATTTTTTTAAAGAAATAGAAAAATTTTAACCTTTATGAATAAATGGAAAATTTTTTGGGAAAATACATGTGGGGATACTCGACTGGGTGGTGGTCTATTTTGCATACAGTAGTGATGTCCCCATTCAAAAAAGGAGTAAACAGAAGACCTCAATTTTGAAAAGTGACATCCCTTTTTTTTATTATTATTATTTTAAAGCGGAACCAATCTAAATTAAAAAAAATGCAGCACCCCTTTTAGCAAAAAGATAAATTTCCCATACTACTTGGCCCCATTTTTAATTTGGTTTTAAATGTCTGCTACTTACTTGCAACCTCCCAAGTGTCCCATTTTGGAGGACGTCCTATTTTAACCCTGTCCCTAGCTCTTAATGTCCCTCTTTTCTCATTTGAAAACATTTACTCAATAAACTGACTATCTTGTTAAAAGTTTCTGAATTGCTTCCTAGTTATAATAAAAACCCAAACGCAAATGCTCATATAGGTGCACTGGTGAGATGATTAATTACGTAGTTTGCCCATCTGTAAAAGTAGAATTCATACGTGGCATGACAAGTGTCATCTTTTGTTATGCAGAACAGCTCCAGATACTGCATTTACATGAATCCTTTTGAAATCTGTCTAGGCACATAAAAAGTGCAACAACATTGAAAATACCTACTGAACTAACAGGCCCAGAAAATTTGCTTTAATAAGAATTTGTATATCTTACATGCGCAGCCCTAAAGCAGTGGACAATTCAGATACTGATGACAGTGCAACAGGAGGTATCCATTTCTACAACGTTTTACAGGTTTCAAATATTCCAGGCAGATAAATGTTTTATCTACTTTTTATTTTAATATTGGGCTTACTAGTGCCTATTAAAACTAATACTCGCCTTTTCCCTCACCTCGTTCAGGTGCTGCCATGTCCTCACTCTTTACAGCTCTTCTATGTTATTTGTCATCTTCTGAGGGGACATCACAGTGCAGATAGTCTTATTCCAATAACTGTTATCAATGTAGTATGCTCATTACAACAGCAATAATCTAGACGGTGCAGCATAAGGGACAGTGGTGAGGTTTTCATAGCATCAAAAGCACAATGCAAACAACGCTGTGTTAGGTGGTAACCGAAGGTCCCCCATCGTATTAACTTTGTGCAAAATAGACCACCACCCAGTTGAGTATCCTACATGCTACTGAGACAAGATGTCGTCAGCTAATAACTCCCAGCCTAGGTTTGCAAGAAATTCCTGCTCCATGAAATAGCCATAAGCGTTCTGAATTATTTATGTCATATCGATTTTCACTGTGTCTAAGAAGATTTTTTAAAGAAAATAACATATGAACGTTTATGAGTCATTGAAATATCCTTTGGAAAATACTGTAGATACTCGCGGGTGGTGGTTATTTTGCTCAGTGGATGTCCCATTCAGAAGAAAGGAGTAAACAGAAGACCGTCAGAGTTGAGAAGTGATCATACCTTTTTTATTATTATTATTTTAAGCGGGAACCCGCAGTCGAATATTAAAAAAAAGTGCAGCACCCCTTTAGCACTAAGATCAGATTCATACTACTTGGTCCTATATTTAATTTGGTTTTACAGGTCTGCTACTTACTTGCATAACTCCCAAGTGTCCCTCTTTTGGAGGGACAGTCCCTATTTTAACCCTTGTCCCTCTGAGCTCTATAAATGTCCTCTTTTTCATTTGGGAAATACATTTACATCAATAAACTGACTATCTTGCTTTAAAAAGTATCTGATTGCTTCCTAGATATATATTACACCAAAACCAAACGCAAATGATACTCATATAGGTGCACTGGGGTGAGGATGATAATTACGTTTGGCTAATGAAAGTGGTCCAGATTGGTCATCTTTGTTTATGGAGACCTATTGTTATGGGTTCTGTTTGGACTCTGTGGGCCTACAAACAGTAGGGCAACATCATGTCCTATTAGCCTCTTTGTTCTCTCTGGAAATGAGAGATTTTTTTGATTTATAGAACCCCTAAACAGCAGAAACACCTACTGTTGAAAGGAACGTGTGGTCTTTGGTGAAACGTGTTTAGGTGTTTATTCACAACATTATACTACTCACTCCCTATTGGAGCTTATAGGTTGTAGTGAGGAGTTATTTAGGGTAACCTTCAGGGTCGCTCTTATTAGGGGGGGTTCTTTTTGTAAGGGACAGCTTTTTAGGGCTAATAGTGATTAGGGATGTTTATCTCCATTTACCCGTACATTGTATTTATCCGATACTATGCGGTCAATGGGAGGTGGTGAGTTATCTATCCGTTGTTGTATTATTGTTGTACCATTTAGAGTCTTAGTGTGATTTATTGACATTTTAAAAATCTTTCTATTAAAAGTTTTGTATTATTTAAGGGGTCATTTGTTCTAGTTTATGTAGTTTTGGTGTAGGACTTCCTATATGAGTATCATTTGCTTTTGGTTTTGTTGCTTAATTTGGTATGTTAAATGGCTGGGTTTTTGACTGGAAGCATTGACACAAATAGCTGGCTAGCAGAGGCGAGGGAAGTTTTTTCTGATAAGAATCTTTCATACCAATCGCATGTACCAACACTGAAGACAGCTTTCAGAGATTTATTACGAAACTATAAAGATTACACAGTCTCTTGGTGGGAAATTCAGTCCCTGGAGAGCTATATTAGTCAAAAAATTGTTCCAAGAGGACTGAGGGTAGCCCCGATCCCGGCTGTGAGACTGTGTTTGGAGAGTTTCATAAAAAAGTGGGAACAAGAGGCCATTGAGTCAGCATTGAGATACATGACCCTTTTGGTTGAGGAGGAGAAAGGGAGATTATAAAACTTGGCAGGCAAGTTACAGGAAGATATAGATACAACTCTTAAAATTAAGGCTGATCCGGATTTTAGTAGTAAAGAATTGGAACTACAAACAAAACTATCTAAACATCAAAATTATATTAAAGAAAAGAAACATAATTTTTTTGTGAGGGATCTGGAGGACTTTAGAGAGGGGCGTGCTTACAATTTCCTGACATCCCGGCAGTTTAAAAGGAGGGAGGTGGAGACAGATCTCTCATCCTCTGAGGCCGAATACTCAGATATTGAGAGGACTAACCACAAGACCGGTAAAGGCCGAGGAAAAAGTCAGGGAAAAGGGAAAAAAGGATGCACGCAAAATACATCTTCCTCTGCAGCCTCCTCTGCTATACCCTTAACAGGGATGTGACGTGGCATGGGATCTTTTTTAGGACAACAGAAAATCCAGCTACTATCCCAAAATCCCTTGAGAAACAAAAACAACTAGAAAATAAAGATGAATTAGAAGTAATTAATCTTTCGACATACGTATTTCAAGGGAAGGAGTTGGCAGTTTTGAAAAAAGGTTTGTCATATGTGCCAAGTAATCATTATAACAATTTTCATTGGGTCAAGGATATTAACCTTTTTGTTAGAAAGCTGAAATGGGCAAAACTTTTTTATGAATCAGATTTGACAGAATGCAGGCAATATGGGATCGAATTGACAGACCTCCCGGGGGTGAGAGCCCTAGAAGACTTACTGGAGTAAGAGGAGAGGATCACGGGTGAGGGCCCCTTTACTGACCTTAGGTTGAAAAGCAGTAAGAACCCACCTCCTAGACCCTATCCTGCATTGATGCATTTTTGAATGTTGTTGTACAGGAACTTAGAGTGCTAAACCCCCAGTCAAGAGTAAAAGAAAATATATCCAGGGATGAGAGACAGGCTTTGAAATCTCTAGAACAGAATCAGTAAATTGTGATCAAGTCGGCTGATAAGGGGGGAAACATTGTGGTCTTGGACACAGATATGTATTAAGAAATGTGTTTAAAGATCTTAAGGGATAAGAGTTGTTATGAGATATTGAGAGAAGATCCCACCCCTCGATTTAAACAAGAACTGATGGAGATTGCAGAGAGAGCTCTCTCTAATCATGTTATCAATAAAAAAGAATTTGATTATATTGTACCAAAATTCCCTCGTCTATCTACATTCTATGGCCTACCCAAGGTCCATAAGGGACTCACACCTCCGAGAGGGAGACCCATAGTGTCCGGCCTTGGTAATCTAACGGAGAGGGCAGGAGCATATATTGATCAGGTCTTGAGAGAATTTGTTGTGCGTCTACCATCATATGTGAGAGATACTGTGGATCTCATTCTTAAAATTGATGGATTACATGTAGAAGAGGATGTGATCCTGGGTAGTGTAGATGTAGAGGCGCTCTACTCTTCAATACCTCATGAAGCAGGCTTAAGAGCCACAATATATTTTTTGAAGGCTGCAATTTGAAACCCATAATGAATTTGTTCTAGACCTCCTGTCCTTTATATTACAGAGGAACTATTTCACCTTCAATGGCAAGATCTACCACCTATGCTAATGTGTTCCTGGGCTGGTGGGAGAGGACTATAGTCTTCTCTGAGATACCAGATGAATTTACATCCAAGATACTACTCTGGTGTAGATTCATTGATGACATTCTGGTCCTATGGAAGGGGAATTCAGCTGTATTTAAAGATTTTGTGGAACTTTTGAATGTAAACAATATAGGTCTAAGTTTCACATCTGAGTGCAATGAATATGCACTACCATTTCTGGATATTATGATCTCTAAAAATAAGGATTTTTCTCTTGACACGAAAGTATACCGTAAATCTACATCACCGAACAGTCTTCTGAGGTGGGATAGCTGTCATCCTGGACCCCTTCGGAGAGGCATTCCAAGGGGCCAGTATCTTCGCCTCAGAAGAAACTGTTCGGATAGGTCTACCTTTAAAACACAGGCTAGAGAGCTTGAAGGAAGGTTTCGCAGGAGGGGGTACCCTGGTCAGGTCCTGAAGGAGGCCTATCAGGGGGCATTGGTAGAAGATAGAAGTTCATTACTAATACCAAAATCTAGAGAAAAAGGGAAGGAGAGAGGAAATATAAGAATTATTGGGGACTTTGATGTGAGAACACATGAGGTGAGACAAATTTTGGAAAAATACTGGAAGATTTTGTTACAAGACGAAACCTTGAGGCATTTCCTTGCAGAGAGGCCACTCATTACTTACCGCAAAGGTCGAAGTATACGAGACTATGTTGTGAAGAGCCACTTTGTACAGCCAAGTAACGAAAATTGGTTAAGTAGGCAACCGGCTGGTTGCTTTCATTGTGGTAGATACAGCTTTTGCAAGTATGTGGTAAAATGTAAGGAGTTTGAGAGTGCATCAACAAAAGAGCGATTCGAGATTAGGAAATGTATTAACTGTACCACAGTAGGGGTGATCTATTTGGCAAGTTGCCCCTGCCCATTGTACTATGTGGGGAAAACGAAGAGAGAACTGCGACGAAGGATTGGTGACATATTGTGGACATAAGACTAGAGTCTGATACCACAATAGCCAAACATATGCACTTAAAGCACGGAGGCCAAATGGAATTATTACGATTTAGGGGTATTGATGTGGTTAGGAAACCATTGAGAGGAGGCAACTGGGATCAGATGATCCTCCGTAAGGAATGTTTCTGGATTTTTCATCTGGACTGTGTTAGTCCCAAAGGCTTAAATGAGAATAACACTTACTCATGTTTTTTGGATGAATAACTTACCTCTGTTAGCTAGTCTATAATGACAATGAAGAATTTTATTTAAAAAAAAAAAATTGTTGTTTTTTTGTGTTTAATGCACCGTATTTTTGATTTCATGGACCAAGCATATTTATATGTTTCTATGTATTGAGGGAAAGCCCTCATCCTTACTCCTTTGTGGGGAACTAAAATATTGGATCCCTTGGCATTAGTATCTGGACTGGAATATTTGGTTCTGGGATGAGTATCTTAAATGTGGTGATATGAGTTACATAGGCACTTATACTGCTTCATTCGCATAATAACCTGGGTGGACACCCTAATCGATTACCATGTCTAATATGGGAGAATGGTAGGCATCCATGATAGGGAGTGCTGGATACCATAATAGTACACTTTGGGCTCCTAAATGTGGAATATTCATGCCTGGACAATGTGGGCAGTGAATATATCTGGGTTTAATGCTGTGATGTCATGCGCATCGGGCCCTTTTAAAGTACCGGGTCTGGAGGGCCGTTATATGTATAATGTACCTGTGTGCCCGATAGGAATCTGCGCAGTTGACAGACTCTTGTACTATTATTCTGGTGGTAGTCACGCGCAGGCGTAATAGGTGCGCTGTGACGCGGCGGTGTCTTTTGCGGCAGTGCACATGCGCAGATTTTCGGACATGCGCAGTGGACACACAGGGATGCCGAGATTAGCACACGCGCAGTAGATGAATATGCGCGTGAGCCAGAGCCCAGGCATGCGCGGTGGATGCATGTAGACGCCGGTAAGTGCGGTAATGTGATACAAAACTGTCACTATAGTGAATACTATCCCATGTAATTCCTATGATACAGGTGCACTGGGGTGAGGATGATTAATTACATAGTTGGGCTAATGAATAGTGGTCCATGATTGGTCACCTTTTGTTTATGGAGACCTATATGTTATGGGTTCTGTTTGGACTCTGTCCCTACAAACAGTAGGGACAACATCATGTCCTATTAGCCTCTGTGTTCTCTCTGGGACATATGAGAGAACATTTTTGATTTATGGTTACCCCTAAACAGCAGAAAACACCTACTGATGAAAGGAACGGTGTGTCTTTGGTGAAACGCGTTTAGGTGTTTATTCACAACATTATACTTACTCACTCCCTATTTGGAGCTTCATAGGTTGTAGTGAGGAGTTTATTTATGGTAACCTTGCAGGGTCGCTCTTATCAGGGTGGGTTCTCTGTTAAGGGACAGCTATTAGGGCTATAGTGATTAGGGATAGTTTATCTCCAATACCCGTACATTGTATTTATCCGATACTACGCGGTCAATGGGAGGTGGTGAGTTATCTATCCGTTGTTGTATTACATTGTATTATATTGTTGTACCATTTAGAGTCAGTGTGATTTATTTACATTTTTAAATATTCTCTATTAAAAGTTATGTATTATTTAAGGGGTCATTTGTTCTAGTTTATCTAGATATATATTAGAGTACAACATACTTAATATTTCATCATTGGATACAATGTGATCTTGAAAATGTGTCCCTTTTTGGCTGTCTAAAAAGTTGGCATGTATGTGTATGGGCATGGTTAGAGGTGTGTCTTGGTGTGATGTCACATTTTTGGGTGTGGTTGGAGGCGTGACCAGATGTGTCCCTCTTTGCAATGTCTAAAAGTTGGGAGATATGCTTACTTGTATAAGTTATCTCATGAAATACAAAAGGTTGGAGACTACTGCTCTACAGATTTGGGTTGCCGCAGTAAATGCTGTTAATCTTTTGTGCAGCTGAGATCCTCGCACGGTTTATAGAAAGAGTGTTTACTTTGAAAATAGCATTTTCCTGTCTTTCATTTTCTGTTTTTCAGCACTGTGTTATTTAAATGAAGGGTGAAGTATAAAACAGATTTATTCAACAGGCAAGATACATGCAGCATTGTACCTGTCTGTCGACCTGTAAAATGATGCTGTGAAGACAAGGACACACTGTGAGTACATCAGGTACAGTACACAGTGTTTCCAGTTTAGCTCTTGCTGGGCAATGGCCCAAGTGTTAATCCTGCAGATAGGCTATCACTGTCAGGATGAAGAATTCTGTTTAGGCCATACTACAGGCTTGTAACACACTGCATTGCTAATCCCATAAATCAGACTTCAGTGCTTCCGCCAGTATTTTCATTGTATGGCCTGGAAGGTACAAAGAAGGAATACATCTCTACAGGAAGGTCACTTATATTTTGCTGTGGAGTAGTACAATGCTTTTTAGTTTCCAGATCTACGTTCTAAATGCTTATGATTATCATAACTATTCAGTGAAATACTTTCCGGCTGACAACAATCTCTGTTCGCTTTCTACAGATAAGTATCATTTTTATACGTCAGTAAAGGATTTTTCTAATGGCAATGACATGTACGCACAGAACAATAAGGCATTCTTCTGCCTCTAAAGTTATAGCTCAGTCTTTGATTTCTTTTATTGATCTTGACATTGTAGGGTAAATCCACTGGAATGTAAATGCTGCGGATTTACTAATGCTGGTAAAACCTGCAGTAGTATTCAGAAACAAGTAAGTAGATGAGACTTTCTGAATCTTATATACAATACATGCTAAGAAAATGTTTCTCATGGAAATGGTAACGATTTTAAAATCCACAACAACATGCCAATTTCTATTGCCTATTGAGTACAAATTAGTTGTGGATTTTCTCTTCCCCTGAATTCTAGAGAAGAGAAAATCCACAATTAATTCCGCCAGAAGATTAAATACATTATTTTTTCTTTAGACAACCAGCTGTGGCAAATCTGCACCAAAATCCACTTTCTAGTGCAAATTTGCCTGGGGGTTATCTGCAAATATTTTGCTGAAATTTTCTACAGCAAACCTGTGTCTAATCATTTGTTGGATTTTAGCTATTTTTTTCTGCAACTTTATGTCTACTTTTTTGTTGTTTAAGGAATTTCAATAACTTTACAATATGCTAGATTTCATATTAGAGAATACATAGTAGTAGGTTGTTTCTGTTTTTAGTAGCTCACTTGTCAGCTTTACCGTGTAGATTAGCTCTACTGTACTGGAGGCCGAGATATGGCAGGATAGCAACACTGTCCTGGCCTACCATATGTTAAGACAATAATATTTGTAGCACAGATGTTATGAAGGTTGAAAATGTATCTTAAAGAAAGCCTGTCACATAGGTTATGCCACCCTTGCTGAGGACAGCACAGGATAGTGCCAGACCTGCTGTTTCCGGCACTGTGTCCCTTATTCTGTAAGATGCTGTAGTTTTAGAGCATTTACCCCTCAAATCTTATTCATGAGCGGGTGTTAGCCCCACCCTCCAAAGGCTAGCCCCGCCCACTGACAGTTTTTCATATGTTTCTACCTATTCAAAGTAATAGGTTTATCAGTTGAAGTGGGCGGGGCTAGTCTCAGGTGGGCGGTGTTTTTTAAAAAATTAATCTTTTTATGACTCTTTTCTGGCTGAAAAGTGCAGATTTGAGCATTAAATGCTCTAAAACTACAGAATCTTACAGAATAAGGGACACAGCACTGGAAACAGCAGGTCTGTCACTAGCTTGTGCTGCCCTCAGCAAGGGGGGCATAATCTATGTGACAGGTTCTCTTTAACCTCATTGTGCTTACAGTTTTGTGATTGTCATAATTAACCACAGACCTTAACCAAATGAAAACTGTGATTGTCTTGATCTGTCCCTACTGTATTGTAATATGCCCTGATATCCATTAAAAAGTTTGGACTCGGATTTTAAAAGGTATTCCAATCTTAAAAAGTGATGGCATATCGCTAGCATATGTAATCCTTTCATTATACATAGGGGTCTCAATTCTGGGGCGGCCACTGTTGAATTGGGAACTGCAGCTAAACTCAAGTGATTCAACTGGCCACAGCTCCCCTGTATGCGTCCCTTCTTTCTCAGGACTAGTTGGCATCCCAGAGATCCAACCTCCATTGATCCTAGTGATAAGCCATCAGTATACAAAGTGGGAATTCTCCTCTAACTAGAACTTCAATTTGCCATAACTGTTATGGCTTTTGAACATGCTTTGATGCAATTTAAGTAAATGTTGATTTATGAAACCTATATTGTATCAACCTATATACCTGTGTTTTTATATAACAAAAAATATTTTCTGATAATATTGGAACTGCTGTTATATTTACCTAACATACAATCAATAGTATTGGTGGGTTAAACCAGTATTTGCTTGGATAATGACAGATGTTCAGGAAATATACAAGCTTTTGGATTTAAATAGGGTGTGTAAATACTGTAGCTTTCATTATTATTATTTTTTCAGTAGTTACATATTACAATAAAAACCCTCAAAATTCCAAAGAAAAGGTGTCATAGCTGGACCAGTCTTAACATGTTGCATTCACAGCACATAGCCTTTCTTCAGTATGCATCTCTTTTCTTATGTGGGAACTGGTCATTAGCTAGCATGACATGATTTCCTTTACTTGTCAGCAAGTGGAAAACCAATACAGGCCTAAGGTATGTATAGTTGAATAGACTCCGCATACATGGCTTATATTTACCTTTCACATGAACTCTTCACTAAAAGGACTATGTTTTACACCTAAACCTTCCCCTTTACTCAGCATCATAGTTTATCAGCAATTTTTTTTATCTACAATGAATATAACTACCCAATCCATTTTTCAGTCATGACCAAGCAATGCTGGTCATAGATTAGGGACTTTTTCCATATCACTAAATATTTTGTTTAGTACAATTTAAGGCTATGTTCACACGGCTTAACTGCGGGACGTAATTACGCCCCGCAATTACGCCATGTGGACGAGGGCGGGGCGGGAGCGGGGGGCCGGCACTTCACCGGCCCATTGACTTGCATTACCAGTGACGCGTATACGCCGCTGGTAATTCACATGTCACTTATCTCCCCCCGTATTCGCCGAGCAGGGAGAGGAGACATAATCCATGGTTCTCTATGAGAACTGTGGATTATCGTAGTTACTAGGATGTATTCAACCCGTAATTTGCGTACTCCGGCGTGTAATTACGGACTGAAATACGTCCAGGATTAAGCCGTGTGAACATGGCCTAAAGATCCCAACAGAGATACTTGTCAAGTAGAGGTAGATATTGTATGTATATTTAGAATCTCGTCACCCCAATCCCAGAGGTTCCTTTTGACTGTTTAGAATCTTTAAAAATGAAGGGGGTTCTCCAGTTTAAAATTATAGTTACATTTTTCCAGGGTGGTGAAAAATAGAAAAAAGTGATACTTACCTCACTTTCCCCAACAGCTCAAATGCTCCCTGGAATTCATTCATCTTCCCTTCTGGGTTCTTGTCCTGACACACAGGAGGGGCTTGCAATTTCTTCACTCACTATGGATTGCGAGTCTCTCTTGTTTGTCAGGACAAGACTCCAGAAGTGAAAAGGAGCGGATCCCAGGGAGCTCCGGAGCTGCAGTGGTGGAGGCCCAGGAGGTAAATATCACTTTTTTCCCCCATCCTTGCACCATTTAACTACAGTTTTAAACTGGACATCCCCTTTTATTTTACCGGGAGGTAAGAATCCCTTTTTATAATCTTTTCCCATGCCATTTTATTAAGCTGGACAGCCCTTTAATGAAGTTGCCATATAGCCAAGAAAGCTCAGGCCATCAACATAACATACTATAGTTTTTAACCGACTTTAGCTGGTGCAAATACAGTGACAGACCCTCTATACCAGTAATCCTTACAGGGTTTTTTCCACGATCTCATTTCATACCTCCTGCATCCAGCTCTTCAGCTCTGTGTGCTCAGAAGGGGGCATGTGTGATTTGTTTGAAATGCATATCATGTGACTCAGCAGGATGACATCACCAGGCCTTTCCTCTCTTTAGTGAAAGAAAGGTCTATTTATGTATAGAGTTGTAAGCAGCTCAGAGGTAACATTTTTGCTTTACAGCACAAGGGTCCTTGACTCAAATACCTGCAGGAACTTAACCTGTGGATTTTTTTCCCTCTTTATCAATGCACAGACCTCTTTTTTTATTTGCACTGTTTGACTTATTACTAACTAGCCCAAAGGACCGGAGTAGAATGACAGCACCCGGGGTTTGAACACTAACTGTGAAGAGAGGTGATGTCTGAGCATGTGCGACCAGGACTGAGGAGCTCTCAGCCCTGGTCGTATCCCCTGGAGACGAGCTGTAAACAATTGATCACTAAAGGAGCAGCTAAGACAAAAACGGTCCAGAATTTTTAATAATGATGAATGGTGAAAACGTTTATTATTTCATTTTCAAACTTCCCAGGTCAATTTTACTTTGTGGCAAAACCCCTTTAAACCTCTGCAGGTTGGCAGCCTGGTCAAACAGATTGTACCCTGTAATGGTTTTACCTTAATATCAAGTTCTGGTAATGCAATGACATTCCTGGTGTCACTAGGGCACAAAGTTTTCCACATGCAGGTGGTCCAGGAGCCACATATGTCTCTGAGTCACTGTTTGGTGAACACTGATCTATAACAATGTGTTATTACTATTCCTAATGCCATTATCCATGTACTGTACAAGTTGAACGTGTATCATTGCAACATAGATTTATTATATCTTTAATTGCATTAGTTCTTGAATGATAAAATATGAGAATCACAATTAAACGCACATAATTACATTCTCACTATAGACCCTAATTATATATGAACATGTATTATTACGCATCTGCTCTGTGAAATCCTCTTATAAAATGTTGAAAGTGTTAGGGCTTGTTCATGGAAGTGTAGTTAGGGCCATATTTTCAGGTTTGCTTTTAGTTGCCCTAGGTATTGCCCTTATACTATGTACACATTAGTCATGTCACCTCTGCACTTTTTTTTTACTTATGCCTCCAGGTGTTATCTACCAGAGCATTTAGATTTACTGTTATACAATTGTGGGGGGAAAAAAAAAGAAAATGTCTTAGAATGTAATAAATTGGTGACGATTTAGAGTACTATTTAGATGGAAGAAAGGAGACTACACTTCTAGAACGGCTATCAAAGCTGTTGGTAGATTGTGACCTCAAATGAATCAGGAACATTTGCATTTAGAAACCCAACAGAGACATATCTGTTCCACTAGCTGTTCATACATGCAAATAAGGACTGCTCTGCCGCAAACATCAATGTGTTGTCCCCCATATATAGGCAGTTCAAGGAAATCTTATTAGAACCGTTTTTATGGACAGAACATCAAGCGAGGGGAATGCTGGATTCTAAAAAATAAAAAAGCAGCACGCTAAACTGAAAAAAAAAAAAATGGCAGCACAGTTGAAGAATGTGAGAGGTTTGACCATGCATACTGGCATTATGATGTACAGTACAGATTATCTACAGTTTCATATTAAGCAAAGCTATGATTTCTATGGGTGCTGTATTGTAGATCTGTAGCACAAGATTTTAGGATATATAATTTCATGGAACAGTAGTGGTATCTGTTTATAGCTTTGCCAAACTTTTTTTGTTTTTTAAAGAAAAAATTCTATAGAATACTCCTTATTTAAAGAAAATGGAGATAAACTTTCAATAATGAAAAAGGTTTTACAGCATTTACTGCTAGTTCCTATTCCTAGCTGTATCTGGTAAAGGGACATTGGTGACGGGTGGGGTTGTAAAAAAAATGACACTATCCAAGCACAATGTCTAGCTCTAAATGTGAACTAGCAGATCTGAATTTGTCAGGAGAGGAAGCTTCTAGTGAAAGAAAAAAATTACATACTGCAAGGACACCCAGTAAGCTGCTGAGTGACTCTTATTTTTATGTAAATACAGGCAGTGCACGGGTTACATACGAGTTAGGGACTGTACGTTCGTTCTTAAGTTGAATTTGTATGTAAGTCGGAACCAATATATTTAGTACATGTATGATGTATGGTGTATATGTATGGTGTGTAATTATAGGCAGGTATATGTCACCACAGCAGGTATAGGCAGGTATTTGTCCCCCATAGCAGGTATATGTCCCCTCATAGGCAGGTAAATGTCCCACATAGCAGGTATAGGCAGGTATATGTCCCCTCATAGGCAGGTATAGGTCCCCCATTGCATGTATAGGTCCCCCATAGGCAGGTATAGGCAGGTATTTGTCCCCCATAGCAGGTATAATGTCCCCCATAGGCAGGTATATGTCCCCCATATGCAGTTTTATGTCCCCCATAGGCAGGTATATGTCCCCCATAGCAGGTATATGTCCCCCATAGGCAAGTATATGTCCCCCATAGCCGGTATAGGCAGGTATAGGTTCCCCATAGCAGGTATAGGACGGTATATGTCCCCTCATAGGCAGGTATAGGTCCCCCATAGCAGGTATATGTCCCCTCATAGGCAGGTATAGATCCCCATAGCAGGTATAGGCAGGTACAGGTCCCCTCATAGGCAGGTATAGATAAGACTTATTAAAAAAAAACAAATACAAATACTCACTTCACTCCCCCGCTGCTCCGAGGCTTACCTCCGACTCCTGGTCTTCTGGCACAGGCCGGTGATGTCATCAGGCTGCGCAGGCAGCGTGATGACATTGCACGCTGCTTGTTCCAGAGACTCCGGAAGGTCGCATCTTCCGGAGTTCTATTGCGGAGTAGGGAACGCTGGCTCTCTGCTCTGCAATAAAGTCTTCCGCATTCAGCTGAAGCGATCCCCGCCGGTGCCCGAGCCATGGCAGTGCCCAGACGCGGACGGGGACCGGCGAGTCAGCTGTATGCGCTCCAAGGAGTCGCATACAGCTGCGAAGATCGCTGACAGCGCCCGGGCCACGCTGTCAGCTGTCCCTGGCTTGCGTCGTTCCGGTCTCCGTTCGTAACTAGGGGACAGATGTAAGTCAGAACGACGTAAATCGGGGACTGCCTGTATACAGCTATGTGTTCATTAGACAGGACAGAATGGCACAGGGCATTTGTTTGGTCAGTAACTGGTCAGTAAAGTTGAAGTTTTTCTCATTAGATTGATAATATCAGAGAGTGAGAAAAAAAGCTACATTCTGCTGATAAGACACAGCAGGGAGTGACATCACTACTAGAGGTCATCAACAAATAGCGAAAAAGGTGTAAACAAGCAGGCACTAAGAACTGCTATAACTCTGAAATGAAGCAGAATTGAAACAGCAATGTATGTAGTATTAGTCTTTGCCTAAATGTTTAAAGCTAATCCATAACATGGGAATATCCCCTTTAAAGAAAAAAAAAGCACATGCTGCATTTCTATAGGTTTGCAGCCAAAATGTGTTAAAAGGATTTAAAAAATAATTATTGTTAAAATGCAAGTGTAGAGGTGTAAGGCTATGTCTACACAGGATTGGTTTACAGTCAGATTTTTAAGCCGATTCAGTATTTAGAATCCACAAAAATGGGACTGTATAATCATCCCCATAGACCTCAATAGAAAATCCGAGCTGTAGTCTACACAGCTTGGATTTTCTGAGGTCGGATTTCACAACCAACAGTTTTGAAAAAAGCTTAGAACTTATTATATATGTTCCACTATAAAAAGGTGGATTACAGTACTTTCTATGAATGGGCCCCCCAAAAATTTTAAAAACCGAAAAACAGCCAAAAAAAAAACAAACCCCCGACTGAAATACTGGTCAGAATCTAATTAGAATCTTACCAGTATTTTATACTCTGCCGGTTAGATACAACCCACATGTCTCTAGGTTAAGCTCAAAACTTAATTTGCTATGTTTTCTCCTTTTTATCTAGGGTACGGCACATCCAAATAACACGGAGATTTGAATATGAACCTAAGAGTTCTTACATAAGGCTGCCGTACAGCCCTGTTTTGTACAATGCCATAAAATGATAAAGTTTATTTTTGCAATTTTTTAAAAGGGAGCCATGGAGAGATTTTTTTCTGATGGATATTGTTGCATGTTTCACGGACTGCTGTATGTACAAATGCAATGTTTCTATGAAGACCATATCTTCTTATGTCACCCGTCTGACCCTGTTTAGCAGAAAACAGAAGCCGTGCAGCTCCTCACTAGTGAGCCATACAGCCTCTATACACCCTGAACACAGCTACATGTGCATGAGCCCTTATTCTATTCCTAAATTAGTTCATTTAAATGTAAATTATATTGGACATGAATAAAAGGGGGAGATTAAAAAAGTGCAAATATTAAATGCCCATAGCAACAAAATTAAAGATTGTCAAGTAAGAAGAGTAACACAACAATTTAAATAGTAACTATGGGAAACTCCACATTTCATGTGCATACATTTTTAGAATTCTCCCCAAGTATGTCTATGACAGGGTAAATGGCCCTTCCAACAGAGTGATGATTCAGCATATTCAGGTACATGCATGCTCAGCATAGCAGAGCTTTACGAAGGGTGATGGAACCACGAGTCACATTTCCCGGCCTCTACTATTTCATCTAATCGTCTGCCAAACCACTTCAGCCGTGCTAAACCCTTCGTAGTACAGACTGACATGACAATTACTCCACATGCAAAGACAGCACATTTTCCCATTACTTATTCGTTACAGAATTTCCGGCAAATAAGGTATTCCGAAACATATTTAGGGGGTTTCAGTCTTTGGAGTTTACAAAAATGCAATAAAATATTTCTATTGTTATATTACACCTTCTGCAAATAGTAATTCATTGTAACTTTAACTGAGAGAGATTATAACTGATGATTATTACTAAGGTTCAAACATTGGTCACAATAAATTGATAGGGGTAGAAAGTTGTTGGTATTTGTTATGCTCTATAAGGAATGTAATGAAATGGCCAACAATCCGTTAAGATGAGCCTTTTCAGCAGACACATAGCCATTTTTCCACCCCCCTGGAGAAACATGGGACATTCTTGGAGCCGGCACCCAAAGGGATGGTCTTAGGGGGGCAAAAAATTTTGTTGCTTTAAAATCAGAGCGGCATCTGGAACCTGATCTCATGTGGACGACTTTAACTCACATCCCTCTTAGCAACCATGCAACACAAAACAAACGGGGTTTGTGAAATACTGACAAATAAAAACGTAAATACCAGATTGACTTTAGTCAAGTATCTGTATCTACAATATTCTATAATAAAATTAGTTCCATATATATATATATATATATATATATATATATTAATATATATTAATATATATATTAATCACATGCATACATACATACACACCAGGCGTGGAAATCGGCAAGCCCCAAAAGGGCCCCACTCAATTTTCCCAAACCTCCGAATCCCCATACCGCGCAGTTTTTTGTGAAACTTTACTGTATAAAATGGTAACATCAAACGTTTTTCACCCTTTTAAAACAATAACAAACATTTAGGTAAACAACACTGACAAGCAAAATTTAATGTTTTTACTTTTGAACACTTTGGTATTGTTGAAAAAAAAACGTATATTATTCAAGTCCTCTGCACCAACATTGGAATTTAGAAGAACCTGGGGTCAGATTGTGGTCAAGACATGCTTTAAACTGATCAACCCAAGGGGTTCCGGCAATATTGAAAACCAAAAGGGGGATTTCCCAAATATTTAAAAAATAATAAAAATTTACATATTGTTTTTTGAGCAAAAAAAGAACAATTAGTTTTTCAGGAAAGAATCGCAGAACTAAGCAGATGCTAAATACTTGCAAGTCAAATTTATGTAAGATAGGTAAGATGACTTTTATATAAAAATTACAGTAGCCTCATGTGCTGTAGTGGGTGGTGAGATATGGAGCCTGAAAGTCACAAGTTCAAAACATTGTTACCATTTTGCTTGTCAGTGTAAAATACAGTGCCTTGCAAAAGTATTCAGCCCCATTGAACTTTTCAACCTTTTGCCACATTTCAGGCTTCAAACATAAAGATATAAAATTTTATTTTTTTGTGAAGAATCAACAACAAGTGGGACACAATTGTGAAGTGGAACGAAATTTATTGGATATTTTAAAGTTTTTTAAAAAAAAAAAAACAAAAACTGAAAAATGGGCGTGAAAAAATTATTCAGCCCCCTTAATTTAATACTTTGTAGCGCCACCTCTGTTTGTGATTAGGTTTGCAACTCGTTTGGGGGTTTATGTCTCTATCAGTTTTGCACATCGATAGACTGAAATTCTTGCTCATTCTTCCTTGGAAAACAGCTGGAGCTCAGTGAGGTTGGATGGAGAGCGTTTGTGAACAGCAGTTTTCAGCTCTTTCCAACAGATTTTGTTTTGGATTCAGGTCTGGACTTTGACTTGACCATTCTAACACCTGGATCCCATTTCTTGTGAACCATTCCTTTGTAAATTTGGCTATATTTTTTGGGATCATGGTCTTGTTGGAAGATAAATCTTCATCCCAGTCTCAGGTCTTTTGCAAAACTCCAACAGGTTTTCTTCCAGAATGGTCCTGTATTTGGCTCCCATCCATCGTCCCATCAATTTTAACCAATTCCCTGTCCCTGAAGAAAAAACCCAAACCATGATGCTGGCCACCACCATGTGTGACAGTGGGGATGGGGGTTTTTCAGGATGAGCTGTGTTGCTTTAACGCCAAACATATCATTTTGCATTGTGGCCAAAAAGTTCTATTTTGGTTTCATCTGAGCAGAGCCCCTTCTTCCACATGTTTGGTGTCTCCCAGGTGGCTTGTGGCAAACTTTAAATGAGACTTTTTAAGGATATCTTTGAGAAATGGCTTTCTTCTTGCCACTCTTCCATAAAGGCCAGATTTGTGCAGTGTACGACTGATTTTTGTCCTATGGACAGACTCTCCCACCTCAGCTTAGATCTCTGCAGTTCATCCAGAGTGATCATGAGCCTCTTGGCTGCATCTCTGATCAGTCTTCTCCTTGTTTGAGATGAAAGTTTAGAGGGACGGTCGGGTCTTGGTAGATTCGCAGTGGTCTGATACTCCTTCCATTTCAATATGATCAATATGATCGCTTGCACAGTGCTCCTTGGGATGTTTAAAGTCTGGGAGATCTTTTTGTATCCAAATCCGACTTTTAACTTCTCCACAACAGTATCACGGACCTGCCTGGTGTGTTCCTTTGTCTTCATAATGCTCTCTGCGCTTTAAACAGAACCCTTAGACTATCACAGAGAAGGTGCGTTTATAGGGGAGACTTGATTACACACAGGTGGATTATATTTATCATCATCAGTCATATAGGACAACATTGGATCATTCAGAGAATCTCACTGTACTTCTGGAGTGAGTTTGCTTCACTGAAAGTAAAGGGGCCGAATAATATTGCACGCCCAACTTTAAAATATCCAATAAATTTCGTTCCACTTCACAATTGTATCCCGCTTGTTGTTGATTCTTCACAAAAAAAAATTTAATTTTATGTCTTGAGCCTGAAATGTGGCAAAAGGTTGAAAAGTTCAAGGGGGCCCGAATACTTTCACAAGGCACTGTATATTTATTGGATATGACTTTAGAACACAAAAACATTTTAAATATGCAAAACACTGCAGGAACATTTGTGGCATCTCTGAATTTGTTCTGAGAAATAGTATCGCCTCGATCAGATCCTGCATACATCACCTCACATCTCATCTCATTAGTTCCAGGCTAGAGAACAGCCTCTCTACACTAACTTGGTTGGGAGCAAAGTGGTGATCACAGGGGCAACATCTCTAATAATGTCAGGGTATAAAGGAATTGCCTCAACCACAGTCAGTTTTGATGAATGGTTGAACTCTTCTACTTCTTTTAAAGGAGGTGAAAAATTTTACTGAAATCTGTTTGCCATGGAGCAGAATCTTTTTTCCCCTGGGCAGCGCTTTGCCTGCTCCATGTCATCAATTACACTCCTCATGTGATAAGGCTGAAGATATGGGAGCAGTAGCACTGGCCGGACCCATTCCTCTTGCTCTTTGCACTGCATCAAACTAACTGTACCGACACCACGACTCCGACTAAACAGCCTTGATACACA
This sequence comes from Phyllomedusa bahiana, assembly GCA_025379985.1. Taxonomy (NCBI): domain Eukaryota; kingdom Metazoa; phylum Chordata; class Amphibia; order Anura; family Hylidae; genus Phyllomedusa; species Phyllomedusa bahiana. The sequence continues at coordinate 80,422 of JAODAL010009037.1, forward strand.
CATCTCCCAGACTATGAAAAATAAGATTCTCTGGTCTGATGAGACGAAGATTGAACTTTTTGGTGATAATTCTAAGCGGTATGTTTGGAGAAAACCAGGCACTGCTCATCACCTGTCCAATACAATCCCAACAGATGAAACATGGTGCTGGCAGCATCATGCTAGGGGGGGGTTTTGAGCTGCTCGGACAGGATGACTGATTACAATTGAAGGAAAGATGAAGGTGGCCAAGTACAAAGTTATCCTGGATGAAAACCCTTCCAGAGTGCTCTACACCTCAGACTGGGCTGAAGTTTCATCTTCCAACAAGACAATGACTCTAAGCACACAGCTAAAATAAAAAAGCAGTGGCTTCACAACAACTCTGTGGCCATTCTTGACTAGCCCAGCCAGAGCCCTGACCTAAACCCAATTGAGCATCTCTGGAGAGACTTGAAAATGGCTGTCCACCAACGTTCACCATCCAACCCGAGGGAACTGGAGAGGATCTGCAAGGAAGAATGGCAGAGGATCCCCAAATCCAGGTGTGAAAAACTTGTTGCATTATTCCCAAGACTCATGGCTGTAGAAGCTCAAAAGGTGCTTCTACTCAATACTGAACAAAGGGTCTGAATACTTAAAGGAGTTGTCTCATTACAAGCTTTCAGCCTATCTCTGTGCCTGGCAGTTGAATTGAGGGGCGTGCTTCTCGTCTGCCTCTTCTCCTCCCTCTTCCCCCCTCCCCTCAGCACACAGACAGCTCTCCTCCTAACTTCTATACAGCAGGGGGGGGGGGGGTTGAGGGCGAGGGGGTTTGCTGCCAGAGTTAACCTTGTGTGTGCCAGCCTAGGTCTGCTGCAGGCTGCTGGATCAGCTGTATTGTTAGCTCCACGGAGACCCTAGAGAGAGGGGTGATCTATGAGTGTGGAGCCAGAGGTCTTGGAAGCTGTGTATGCTAATAGCAGAGCAGGGGGGATGCAAGTGTTCCTATACCCCCTGCTCAGCAAAACAAATCTGCACATCACCACAACAAAACAGACCCTGTCAGAACAGACACAGGGCAGCTGTGAAGTGTTACTATACTCAGGATGTGTCACTATACAGCAGAGCATGAAGCATTCACATGCCCCCCTGATCTGTATAGTATTAGTATAGTCACAGTTCCACAGACACATCATGATTATAGCAACACACAGGGTCACTGCTGTCACATCTATTGATCAGCTTCACCTCTGCTCTCTTCAATCTGTGTAGAGAACAGGAGGAAGCAGGCACACACAGGGTTAATCCAGGCAGCACAGACACAGAAGCCAGAGCCTTCCCCCTCCCTCCACTACAGAAGCATTCTGTGCAGGAGGGACTCTCTGCTCAGACCTGTATTCAGAGGCTGATGAGTCATACAGACCTGACAGCCAGTGAGATAAAGATCAACAGGTCGGCTGCTATAGAGATTTGAGAAGCTGATGTACTACTACTAACAGGGCTAACTCAAAATCAGTAGGACATTTGTAATGAACATATATTGCAAAGCTGCTTGTTTTTTTAAAGATCTTTTAATTAAAACCCAATCATTGTAGCGAGACAACACCTTTAAGACCATGTGATATTTCAGTTTTTCTTGTTTAATAAATTTGCAAAAATATTTACATTTCAGTTTTTTCTTTCTTTCAAGATGGGGGGCAGAGTGTACATTAATCAGCAAAAAAATGAACTTTTTGGATCTTACCAAATGGCTGCAATGAAACAAAGAGTGAAAAATTTAAAGGTGTCTGAATAATTTCCGTACCCACTGTACATACACATGTATGTGAATATGTATATAATTAAATAAAACGCCAAGGGGAGGATCGGGAGAGCTGACAGAGCATGTGCAAGCTGCATGGTGTGGAGGAGAGTACACAATTCACACTGTGGCTTGTGACAACATCTTACTATACCCCCCCCCCCCCACACACACACACACAATCTATTACATAAATAACTAAATCTCCCACTGGTAAGCACATAAATTTATATTTTATCCACTATTCAAAATACAAGAAAAAGGAAGTGAACCCTTTGAAATGACCCGGATTTCTGTATTGATTATTAATAACATGTAGTCTGCTTGTTAATTAAAGGGGTGTTCCCATGAAGCAAAGTCTACTGCGTCAGCTAGCTGTGAGCCAACCGTGCATGAGAATGAGGAGGGCGGCGCTGACAGTACTTTTTCTCATTGACTTCTACGGGAGTTCCGGATCTAGTGCGTGAATTCAACTATATTGGGAGTTCCCATAGAAGTGAAAGTGGCGGTAAGCCGCAAGCGCCACCGTCCTCATTCTCATACACAGTCGGCTTGCAGCTAGCTGAGAGCCGACCGTGCTACTCAATTTTGCTTTGTGGGTACACCCCTTTATGTCACAATTATCTACACACGATTTAACTAAACTAATAACACAGAAACAGTTGTACAGTTCATGTCTTTTATTGAACACATGCCTAGGGCAGGGAGAAGAAGTAAGTGAACTATTGTGTTAGCGACCTCTCCAAGACCTAATTGGCAAAAAGTGTTTCAGTCTAGAAGATGAGGTTGAAAGTGTCCTGGTAAGGGTATGTTCACATGGCGCATTTTATAATGTAAAATACACCTTGTTGTTCACACAAAGCCTATTTCACAAGCGTAATTGCGAGACTTTTTTGGATGCAATTACGGCCGTAAAAATTCAATTCTTGAGGCGTTTTTCGCTTGTAAAATCGCCACAGTCAGCAATGGGTATACGATTTTTCTAAATTTTGAAGCGTAAATTTACACGCTGTGTGAACATAATCTAAGTTTCACAATTGCTTTGCTCATGAAATAAATGCATACAAAGCCTGGTTACATACAAATCTGATCTTCTTAAGGGAGTCTTACCATCATAGATATTGATGGCATATCCTTTTGATATGCCATCAAGGTCAAATAGGTACAGGTTCTCTTTAGCACGGGCCCCCAAAACATCCTGTTCTGAATAGAGATGTAACTGCGCAAGTCATTGATTTCAATGGGAGTCTGAGTACTGCCAAGTGGTTGCAGTGAATGGAGAGGGGCAGAACTTGTGTGGTTACTTCTCCAATCAGAACAAGGAGTTTCAGGGACCATGCTGAAGAAAGGTGTGTGTCCCACAGGAGGGACCCACACCTATGACACTGACGCCATCTCCTAATGATATGCCATCAATGTATATGATGGCAAAGCCGCTTTAAGAGAGATTGGTTTGTGTGAACCATGCCTCACTGCAAATAAGTTTCAGAAGACCTAAGAACATGTGCTATAGAGAAGATAAGGGCAGAAGTATATGAACTAAAGCTGAAGAAAAGCTGGATGATGCACCAAGGTAATAACCCAAAGAACACAAGTACATCAACATAAGAATGCTTGAAAGAGAAGATGATTTGTGTTTTGGATTGGTCTAATCAGAACCCTGTGGCATGACCTTAAGAGTTCATGCTCAGCAATAGAAAACAAAGGGTGGTGATTAACCCCTTAACTACCATGAATGTATGAGTACTTCACAGGGTCACTAAGGGGTTATGCAGCGAGATCGCGCGACTTATCTGCCGGGTGTCAGCTGCTAATTGCAGCTAATACCCGGCGGTTACAGCGCGGGATGGTGATGGCGCCATCCCGCGCTGTTAAACCCTTTAGACGCTGCGACAAAGATGGCCGAGGTGTATAAATGAATGAGAAACCGCGCACCGTTCCCCACTCCTTAACATAGCAGCTGGAAGCCTTTTGAAGGCTTCCATCGCTGCTATGTTTTATGTTTTACTACTTCCTGCCCAAGGCAGGACTTAGTACAGGGGTGTCAAACTGCGGCCCTCCAGTTGTTGAGAAACTACAACTCCCATCATGCATTTGAATAAGCTAGAACAGTGGACATGATGGGAGTTGTAGTTTCCCAACAGCGGGAGGGCCGCAGTTTTGACACCCTGCTTAGTAAAACCGCTGTCTTTATAAACCCTAATGCATTGTATTACAATGCATTAGGTTGTATAAACCATCATGCTCCCTAGTGATGAAGTACCCTAGGGGAACTCAAAGATCAAAAAAAAAAAAAAAAATGTGTAAAAACAATTTTAAAAATTAAAAAGTTCAAATCACCCACCATTTTACTTATAACAAAAATAAAATAATAAAAAATATTACATATATTTGGTATCGCCACGTCCACAAAAGTCCAGTCTATTAAAATATAACATAATTTATCCTGTACGCTGAATACTGTAGAAGAAGAAAATTTTCCAAGCGGCAAAATTGCAGGGTTTTTTTTTTTTACATTTTACGTCCTCTAAAACTTGGAATAAAATTGATTAAATTGATCAAAGAAGTCGCGTGTTTTCCAAACTGGTACCAACAAAAAGTACACTTCAGCCTGCAAAAAATGCACCCTCACTAAAGTTTGTAGGTGTTAGTACAAACACATTACTGGTCACAGAAATTTAAAAAAATCGAAAAGTTTTTTTATTTTTATTTTAAGGTACCAAAACATAACAAAAACCCTACATGTTTAGTGTTGCCGCAAATCTTATCAACCTTATAACACATCATTTATACTGGAGTGTGAAAGCCCCCCCCCCCCCCCCCCCCCGCCAAAAAAAAAAAAAAAAAATGGCGCAAGCACGTTTTTTTTCACATTTTGTCCCACTTGGAATATTCTATACTACGTTTAATAATTTCAAACAGCAGCCATTTTTACATGTGTTTTAAAACACCGAAGACTAATCAAGCACATTTGGATGATCAAGGAGCAGTTCATTTATTCTGCCACTTTCATTTCAGAATGTTATGCTAATTCTCCATGGAGAATTGAATTTGATAAGCATTATTTATAGTTGTAAGAAAAAAGCAAATTACTTTAATTTTACTTTAATTGAGCATCATACAGTGATAGAATTCCTCTGAAGTAATGTGTTCATTTGTTATACTGAAAGATTATAGATACACTTTGTTAGATGAGGCTTCCACATGAGGTATATGATGTTAGCATTTTCTGATGTATACTTCTGATAAGCACTGTAACCACAGTGTAAACAGAGCCTAAACACTGTGCAAAAGAGCAATCATTTGTATAGTTGGCAACTGCATTAAGGCCTCATTAACACAGTCTCAGGGCCTTATTCATGGTATTCATCAGGATACCATAAAAATTTATTCCAACAAATACTGTGGTAGGGCCATGACCTTGCCATTGACTTGTATAGGGTAAATATAGTCCTAACCTATTTAGTGAATGTGAACAGTTTCTGAACCGGACACAAAAGCATGATTGACCACCATGGTCTGGTGTAGAAACTGCACATTTGCTAAATAGTTTAGGACTATATTTACCCTATAGAAGTCAATGGCCCTGTTGTGGCCCCAGCACTATATTTGCTGGGATAGGTTTTTGTTATATCTTTACAGATACCAAGAACGGGACTGAAAACGTTATGTGACTGAAGCCCCGGAGAGAATAGCTTCTACATAAAATGCTATGAAGGTTGGGTCGGTCATGTTCCGGTGGTATCAGCTGTATGTGCTGTTTATAAGAGAAACCACAACGCCTGAAACCAAGTGACGAACTTGACAGAGATAATTATATCTACAATAATATTCTGAATAATTGCAAAAATGAAATCAGTGATGGACACCTTATTATAACATTTATAAGCCAGTTTATTTTTCTGGCTGCTAGGCAACTAGGATTTTCACAGATCTCTACAGAAAGCATTCCAAAAACTTTGGCGCCAACTGAAAATTGTCCGAGAGCATTGGCTGCTTGGCTCCTGGGAATTGTCCAGCCCTGGATTATGTAAACACAAGGAGGCAGTAAGCCTTAAAAGTGGAGTTTAGATGTAATAACTTCACAGAAGAAGTGATAAGTAATCCTAGTTTATCATTTATGTAAGCAGATGTTTTACTTTTGCACTCCTATGTTTGAAAATAAGCATCTAGAAATGAGTTGAGTCTCTGTTCATAGATATAGTCTAAAAACATACATTCTGGGCTTCATAGTTTGAGGTCCTGTCGGTACAGAAGAAATTTACATTTCAGTTTTGATGGTAGCAAAATAGGATGTCTCTTATACGCAACTGCTCCTCATTTACTATCATTATTAAGCTTGTTTTTCACTATAGCAGCCATGAGCTTGCACTACTGATTCTAAGCAAATAGCTGCGAGAAAGGGTCAAAATAGATCTTCCTCCGCTTCAATATATGCAAAATGGCAGTGATTCCTGGAAGTATTGATATCCAAATTGATAAATTACAAAAAAAGAAAAGCATGCAAAGTGGATCTAATAATCTTACTGTTCCCTATCAACAGTGATTTTTTTTGGTCATTTTCAGGGCTGTCTTCCTATTCATAATGGATTTGTATTAATATCATAAATATTGCACAGCATTAATTTCCAAATCTATTTACCATTCTCTTAAAAGGGCTTGTCCGACTAACAAAACAATAAAAAAAAAAATAGGACCCAACTGTATTAAACATTCAAAAAGATTTACTCACCTTTGTACTCATCGCTGATCCAATGTTGAAGCTGCGGCGGTGTCTCCGGTCTTGTTTCCTTCTGGTCCTATATATATATATATATATATACATACATGTACTTGACTTTTGTACTCGCTACCAATCCATTGTCGAAGCTTTGACAGTCTTTGTTTACTTCTGGTCCTTACTAACAGCACTTCAGTTCTGTAGTCAGTCAGTAGCTTTAGCAGTTACATGCCTTCTTATGGAGATGATATTAGATGTAGTCACCACTTTGCATTCTTTTCTTGTACTATATCAATTTAGATATTACTTAATACTTCCAGAAATCACTGCCATTTTCAATATATTGAAATATATATACAGTGTGTGTGTATATACACACACAGTGAAGGAAATAAGTATTTGACCCCTTGCTGATTTTGTAAGTTCGTCCACTGACAAAGACAAGAACAGTAGGTTAAGTTTAACATTGAGAGACAGAATATCCAAAATAAAATCCAGAAAATCACATTGTATAAATTATATACATTTTATTGCATTTTGCAGTGAGAAATAAGTATTTCATCCCTCTGGCAAACAAGACTTAATACTTGGTGGCAAAACCCTTGTTGGCAAGCACAGCAGTCAGACGTTTTTTGTAATTGATGAGGAGGTTTGCGCACATGTCAGGAGGAATTGTGGTCCACTCCTCTTTGCAGGATCATTCTCTAAATCCAAAAAAATTTGAGGAATTGTTGATGGGAACAAAAATCCCCAATAAAGGCACTCAACTCCCTCCAAAATTATATAAGGAGGATTAAAAAAGGGGTGCATGACTTGGATTAGGCACCCAGTGACCTTATTTGTGCTTCTTTTTGAGCCCCCTTTTCACCTTGGCTGAACAGGTTGTGCTCGAAAAGTTCCATACCCCTGACTGTATTGCTTTCTGGCCTTTTTCAGTGAATCATGAATGTAACACAGCGTTTCAGGACATTCGGTTAGTGGTTCTGGTGAGAGCCAATTTAGCAAATACGAGAAGGTTCTAACGTTAAAGAAATGGACAAACCCAAAAACAAATCCAATACCCTAAACAAAAGTTCACCCAAAGATCTGGCAGAATTTGAGGGGGGATAAAATGGACCCAAGGGGAATTGACAAAATAGGGTTGAATGGCCTTCTAAAGGAACTTGCTTCCTTACTCGGACCGCTGGTTGCTTGTAAAGGGGAAGTGAATGAAAAGCTGAGGTGAGTGGCTGGGACGCCAGACAGCTTGCTTGTCAATCACCAGACATTTCTGACATTGTAGTCATGGGAAAGCAAAAGAATTGCAGGGGATGTAACGTGGAACAACTGTATGTTTTAGCTTGTGTCTGCAGGAAAGGGGTACCCCAAAAAAATATCCAAGGAAATCTGATAATGGTCATTCACCACCATTTCACCACTGTGATAAAAGGAATGTTGCTCTGTAAAAAACCCAAACAAAAATTGGCTGGAAAATTGTTCGGGATGCAACCAGAAAAAGAAACAAAATAACATCCACACACCCCCCGACCTACCAGGACACTCTGAAAACTAAGCCCGCATGTGCCCTTTCAAGATTGCGCAATAGGAGGGTAATTGAGTTACCAATGGTTGTAAGGGATTGGTGGATTTGCTGGACCACCGCAAACGATGATAGTTAAGCCACGGAGTCTAAGTAGCCCCCGGTATTCACCAAGCCCGCCGCAAAGCGGGATGGACTTGCTGCGGCGTGAGGCTACCAGGTCACTACCCTGTCGTGACTTGCTTGAGATGGCGGCCGGGGTAATGCGTGGTACAGAATCGTAATCCAGAGATGTAGTCGGGGACAGGCAGAAGGTCAGGATGGTGGCAGAGGTTCATGGTCAGAGACAGGCAGAAAGGTCAGGGCAGGCGGCAAACAGAGAGGTCAGGAAATGTAGCGGAACGGGCTGGTACACGGGTAATCAATATGGAACTCCAACACTCTCAAAGACAGCTAACCACACACCAATGATCGGGCAGAGAGTGCAGGGGGCGTATTCAATATATAGGACCAACGGCTGGCAATTGACAAATTACCGATGCGCTGGCCCTTCAAATCCAGACCAGCCGTTGCGCGCGTGCGTGCCCTAAGCAGCGGGTACGCGCGCGGTGGCCGGCAAAGGCAGAAGCAGAATGCACAGGAGCGTGGACGGGTGAGTAGGCTGGCGCCAGCGCCCATGACAGCTGCGTGGTCAAGTCACCAGAAGAAAAACACAGTAGTACAAGAAAGCAAAAGTTCTGCTGGGGTATGTAAACTTTTGAGCACAACTGTATGTTTTGAGTCATGTCTTGCGAAGCCCAGCCACAACCCATTTTAATTTCCTGGGGAAAGGGAAAGGGTTTTCCCCTCAGGATTTTTCGGTACAGGTCCATCCATTTTCCCCCCGATTGGTGAATATCCCGTGCCAGAAAAACCCCATAAACATAATGTTTCCACTCCATGCTGGACAATGGGAAGTGTTCTTTGGGTCATGGGGATTTCTTATTTCCCAAAACGGCAAGTTGGTTAAGCCCAAAAAGCACATTTTTTTCTAATCTGACCCACACCTTCTCCCAGTCAACCCCCAAATCATAAGGTGTTCAGGGAAACTTCAGATGGCCTGCATGTGCCTTCTTGAGCAGGGGGGGACCTTGCGGGCACTGCAGGATGTAATGTGTTACCAATGGTTGTAAGGGATTGGTGGATTTGCTGGACCACCGCAAACGATGATAGTTAAGCCACGGAGTCTAAGTAGCCCCCGGTATTCACCAGAGCCCGCCGCAAAGCGGGGGGACTTTCTGCGGGTGGGGTACCAGGTCACACCCTGTCTGACTTCTTGCGATGGCGGCCGGGGTAGTGCGTGGGACAGATTCGTAATCCAGGGGACGTATCGGGGGCAGGCAGAAGGTTTGGATGGGTGGGAGAGGTTGTGGTCAGAACAGGCAGCGGTCGGGCAGGGGGGCAAACAGGGAGGTCGGAAATGGCGCGGACTGGTACATGGGTGATCAATATGGAACTCCAACACTCTCTAAAGACACTGAACGCACACCAACAATCTGGCAGAGAGTGCAGGGGTGTGTACCATATATAGGACCAGCGGCCGGCAATTGACAATTACCGGCGCGCTGGCCCTTTAAATCCAGACCAGCCGTTGCGCGAGCGTGCGCGCCCTAAGCGGTGGGTATGCGCGCAGCGGCCGACACAGGCAGGAGCAGGGAGCACAGGAACGTGGACGGGTAAGTACACTGGCGCCGGAGCCCGGGTAGCAGGGGGATGGTCGCGGGCAGCTGCGGCACCCGCGCCGGACCCCCTGCGGGCAGGGGGGCGACGGCACCCGCGCAGGACCCCATGCGGGCAGGGGGGCGGCCGCGGGGGCAACGGCACCCGCGCCAGCCCCCATGACAATGGTTTTCTTGGTGACTGTGGTCCCAGCTGCCTTGAGATCATGAACCAGGTCCCCCCCTGTCGTTTTAGGCTGATCTCACCTTCCTCATGATCAAGGATACCCCACGAGGTGAGATTTTGCATGGTGCCCCAGATTGATGTTGATTGACAGTCACTTTCTATTTCTTCCATTTTCCTACTATTGCACCAACAGTTGTCTCTTTCTCACCCAATGTCTTACTTATGGTTTTGTAGCCCATTCCAGCTTTGTGCAGGTCTATTATCTTGTCCCTGACATCCTTAAAGTTATTTGGTCTTGCCCATGTTGTAGAGGTTAGAGTCTGACTGACTAATTGAGTCTGTGGACAGGAGTCTTTTATAAAGGTGACTATTGAAGACCGTTGTCTTTAATACAGGTAATGAGTTGATTAGGAGCGTCTAACTGGTCGTACGAGCAAGAACTCTTATTGGTTGATAGGGGATCAAATACCTATTTCTCTCAGCAAAATGCAAATAAATTGATATCATTTATACAATGTGATTTCTGGATTTTATTTTGGATATTCTACCTCTCAATGTTAAAATTAATCTACCCTTACAACTATAGACTGTTCATGTCTTTGTTGGTGGGCAAACTTACAAAGTCAGCAAGGGATCAAATACTTATTTCCATATACTGTATATATATAATATATATAATTTAATACAGTTGGGGCTTCTTTTCCATTTTTTTTTCAAGTTAAATAGCCTCTAAAGGGGATGTTTCCATCTCAGACATCTATGGAATATCGATAGGATATGTCATGAAAGTCTGATAGGTTTGAGTCTTACCTCTAGGAGCAGCAGCTTTCGTGAGAACGGGCCCCAAAGAGTCTACATTCAGGATGGAAATCAGGTCACAGTTGCGCACTGCACTCCATGTGCTTCTCCATTGTTCAATTGCTACTCCATTGAAATGAACAACAGTAGTGCTGAAATGCAACCTACTCTCTGTTGTGAATAGAGACTTTGGGGGTCCTCCTTGCACAATAAATGTGGGTTCCAGAGGTGGGACCCACACCTACTAAACATTAACAGCATATCTTTTCAAAATGCCATACATGCCTGAGATTGGAAAACTCCTTTAACCCCATGTAATTTTGTATGGAAGTAGTGCTAAGATTGCAAAACTAGCTCTCTGATGACACGGAGCAGCCCAAAGGCAAAGAGCACTGATCACAAGAATAAGACCACAAGATAATATTTTTGTTAGAAAGCATAATATAGCCTGTGAAGTTTACATACAAAACAGTCGTTGTCATTGTGAGTAGTGTTATTGGAAGAAAATTAAAGTGCAAATTACAAAAAAACAAATACTCTTTGGTGCATAAGCTTAGCACAACACAAAGCACACAATGGAAAATGTATATAGAAGCATATTGCAAAATACGAGGAAAAGGAAAGAAAAACAGTTTACACCCACAACAGTGAAGGAACACTTCCATCAGGGAGCTAGTATTAACAGTATGTTTGGCAAAACTGTCTAAATCACACCGCGAGTGTGCCATGCTTGTCACCAGCATTGTCCCCATACTGTGTGTGGCTAACCACAAGTGACTATAAAACTATGGAAAACCACAAAATAGAAGCCTAAATTGTACTGTCATTCAGAGTCAGAACAAGATATGGCCTAAATCACATAATGTATCAAGATTTCTGCTGGAAGACATTTGAAAACTTTTAAAAACGTATCATATTCCCCAACATAACAAAAGGCTAGCATAGATTTCAATCTGTGTTGTAGATAACCACAGATGCAATAAATCCACTGTCTGGCAAAAACATGGCATAGCATCATCGTGTTAGTTCTTAGTTTGCCGTTAGGAAGGTTGGAAAATTTGGCTTAGACATTGGAAACCAAAGCACACTTTTTTTTTTTTTTTTAAATATATTTTATTTGGTACAACACACAGAGAAAACAAGAATACCATACCATATAATACAGCATAGTAGTCAATATAAATGTTAATTAACATATAGTAAGTACCAACATTTTTCCATTATAATGCTTATGATCACAATTTATGTGGAAAAATTAAAGAACCGTAAAGCACACTTTTTTGGCTGTACTTGTGACTCCCACCAAAGTAAACAGAAAGAGCAGTGCATGCACTGCCACCCTCCAATCGCTGTGGCCATAGAGCAAACGGAATGGGAATACAGCGGCCTATTCTTGACATAGGTGCAGGTCCAGCATCTATCAGATATACGAGGGGCTTCCATTAAAGATTTCCCCTGACCCACTTCTTGTGGACTGAGAGCAATGAAACTTGGCACAGTTATTAGTCCTCCTCTACATAAGTGCCACCTAAGGACACACACTTCTTGCATCTCTTTAAGTAATTGTAAGCACCACACTTGTAGAAGTCGACAGGTTGCTCAAAAAGCCACAGTGTGACTTCGGAAATCAGAGTCTCATCATCTGGAAAATGCCGGTCCTTCAAAAATAACGTCATTGTTAGAAAGAGGTGGGAGTCCAATGGTGTGAGGTCAGGTGAATAAGTGAGATGCGGTAGATTTCCAAAGACATTCGAGCATGCTTCCATTTGGGCAACATGTGAGTTGTGAACTGGTGCTTTGTCTTGCAGAACGCGGACACCTTTGGTGAGCATGCTACGTCTCTTGATTTTGATGGCCTCCCGCAGTAGTGAAGCATAGTATGTCCCAGTGATCATGGTACCCTTTGCTAGAAAATCCATCAATACTACTATGTGCCGGTCTCAAAATACTGTGAGCATGACCTTGCCTGCCGAGGGTTGGGCACGTGCCTTCTTTGGAGGCGGTGAGCCATGATGCTTCCATTGCATCGACTGGACTTTAGTCTCAGGATCATAGTGAAGGACCCAGCTTTCATTCTGTGTGATCAGTCTGATAAAAAAGTCCTCCTGGTTTCCATTGCACAAAATAAATAAAGCCTGACAGCATTGGAGTCGTTCCTGCTTCTGAAAAGGTGTCAGCAGTCGGGGAACCCAGTGAGCAGATACCTTATGCATGTGAACATGGTCTTGGATGACTTTTCCACAGAGCCCATACTAATCTTCCCATTTTGTTACACGAAATTTTCCATAATGGCAACCTCCACTTGCTGGATGGTGTGTTCATCAATAGCAGAGTGGGGTCGCCCTGGAATTGGAGCTGTTTGTACCAAAGTCCAAGCACATTTGAATTGACCATACCAGTTCTTGACTACATCATATGATGGGGAATCATCACCATAAACCTCTTTCATCTTGATGACTGCTCTGTATTTCACAGGGTCAATTATTAGACCTCACACCACTTCAAAACCTATAAAATCAAGACTTATCAGTTGTGAGTTGCAAATTGGCACGTAACTGATAGAGTCTTATATCTTTACATTTGTGCTGTTTCAGGATCCTGTGTTAATTAGTGAGTCATGGGAATTTTTAAATGTACGCCCCCCGTATATGGCATATTTTAGAGATATAACACAAAGGTGCGAGGAATACACCTTTAGGTAACACAGCCACTTTTCAGTTAGCATAGTTCTGGCAGATAGCATCTTTTACAAGTCAGCATTAGTGACTACTTCCTAACCAATCTAGCTAGATTACAGTTATACATTACAGAAAACATTGATAGATATCTGCATAGCTCGGTTAGCAAGTGGTATAAGTAAAAAATGATGGTGTCTACAATAGTGGGGCATGTACAGTACCACAAATCTCTTTTTTGCAGTACAGATGTATTAAATACGACAACTACACCTAAAGCAGCAACCAACTATGTCAGATTGTGATATTGACCAAAAAGGTATGGTCTCATGTAACTCCCATGCTCTCCCAGCCATCAGTTTCAGGTAAGTCATGTTGCAGGGAAAGATAATGTTACGTGTCAGCCTCTATTTTCACTTTTTGTGCTACTGAAATTTTAAGGTTTATTTATCTCATTTTAACATCAATGTTATGAATACAGGTGATGTTTTAAACGTCTTAGCAGTGATTAGAATCCATTATAAGACGGTCTTTGCAGGCTGAGGTGTAGCCTCATACTTACCCTGTCACTGTTTGGGCATTCAAATGAATAGCCATCTTTGTATGTGCCATAGGTTTTCTACAAAAGATGGCTGGACCATACATAGTTCAAGAAATTTTAGCTTGTGTCTATTCCTCTTAATTGCTGAGCTTCTGTGACCAGTGCAATTGTCTAGGCTGTTAATTTGTTTGCTCTCTGCTATTCTGTAATGTGTGATTTAACTTTTTTATCCATTTTCTGAACTAGAACATGATTATTAAAGAAACATCTGTTTAATTGGAGAACCGGATGGTATAATCTATTATCATAGATGACTGTATGACCAGTTTAAGGGGGAGTTCACATGGCATATTGCAACACACTTTATTGCATGCCCTAAACGCTGTGCATTTGCGCTTTGAAATCATGCAAATTACCCCACGCAGGACATATTATATATAAATCATGTGCATACCTCATTGTCCTTTTTTGATATTTATTTATATGTGCTTAAATACACCTTAACTAGTTCTATGATATACCTGTATAGGGTTAAGGTACTATACCTGACATAATATCTGTAGTGTTTATTTGGTCCAGTCTTATTCATCTTTATGACATTTCTGGGTACTGTGTTGTAAATTGTTTGGGATGTACTTCAGCACATATTTCTGCAAAATTATTCTGGAAATACATGCCAAAATACAGCTCTAAAGATGCCATGTGAACATACCCTAAAACTTATTTCCCATTTCATTTAGGGCTGCACAGGTAACGCATGTGTTGCAAAATCTACAAGAAATACTGTAATAGCAAACCCACCCAAATTGATGCAGATTTCAGAGTAGATTTACTGCCGATTTGTCTTTGTGGATCTTTCTTAAAGAGGGAATGTGTCATCAAAAAATGACTTATTGTTTAACTCACATTTTTATGTTAAACACATTTTTTAGGAATTTTTGGTTATATTTTTTTAATTTTCCATATCACTTTCAGTATTTTTTAATAATTCTTAAATCCTGCAGTTTTCACTTTGGCCACTAAGCCTAATAATTGTCTGACACTTCCTGTTCTGTTTAGAGAGCTTTTCAGCAGTGTGCTCATTATCAGTAACAGCAGGGTCAAACTGAAAGGAGACACCATTGTGTACAGATAACACAGAATCCACCAGTCACAATAGGAGATAGTCACAGCTCCCCCTCTCCCCTCCCTTTACAGTGAAAACTCTCCTATAGACGTCTATGGGACAGAATCTGTCTTAAGAATCCTATGTACTTGAAGCTGCTGTAAATTATCTCTCTGACTGCTGTTAAAGCAGTGCAAGCAAGAATGTCTTCCCTACAATCATATATAAACAGCAGAATTGAGAAATCTACAAATCGGGAAATAAACACGACTGAGATGAAAAGAATATGGATCAGAGTCTTGATTTAATAAGTAATAAAAAAATTGGTGACATATTCCCCTTAAGATTCAAAAAAAAAATCAAAATGTGTTTAAAGTCTGCAATTGTAGAATTTTCTGCAATATTATGGATTTAATGTAGATTTTGACTTCCTACTAAAGGCAACTGGTAAAATCTACAACATAAACGGACATGCTGCTAATTTGTATTTCACGCCCCAGGCCAGTTTATACATGGACACTTTTAAGCAGGAAAGAATGATGGTAGCCAAAATTTAATTAATTACGCTGCTACTGTATTCAGCTGAATCTAGACCCGGAATCTACTGGATCTAACCCTACATCTTTTTTTTTTTTTTAATCAAAACTAAAATCATATATGAAGTAAAAGAGCAACTTAACTAAGTATTTCCTCAAGGAATATATATTTTCCTGCATAGTCCTTCCTTTTGATAAAAAAAGATGCAGGAAAAAAAAGCAGTTGTCCTAGATGTAAAGTAGTGTCAGCATCACTTGTTAACAAGGTCAAGCAGTGATGTACATGCTGCTGAAGCAATACAATGTATTAGTACTGGTATGGTGCCCTCCTCACTTTTGTACCCAGATTGCAGAATGGGTGCGATTTTAGGACATTTTGGTACCACCTCTCCCTTTGTCTTAGGGTGAGGTATTACAGTTTGGGTTCATGCAATTTGCCTATTATGTCAGGAGTACCTGATATTACAGCGATATTAAATTGACATGTAGCAACATGCATAGCATCACAATAATAATTTTAGGTGGCATTTATTTATGTTTGTACTAATTTGTGTTTGTTGTTTTTTTTATTAAAGCTAGTCATTTAAAGAGTGAGAGACATAAACCTCTTTTACAAAGGCTGTCTTTATGTCCTTCTCCGCATGTCGTCATTTTGATGTCCCCTCCCATTTCCCTATGGCAAGTCTGGAACCTCCACAGTAGGTCATTTATTTATGATTACATCCAAACCCAATGATAACACACACAGTATTTATATATTTTACCTTTGTGGTATTAATACACCTACTAGGTGTTGAAAGTAGTTGAATCAGCAATGGAAAAGTACACATCAGTGTATTACAGTATTGCACTATGTTCATTTACACAAACACAATTTACAGGCTGTCTGCTTCAAATAACCTCTTTTTAAGTGCAGTCAGGACCCCCCTTTTGTTAGCCTGCTGTTTGGATTGCCTCTCCTTCCTGAAGATCCAGGATGTCCATGCAGTACAAGGATGGACCTTTAGAATATTACTTTTCTCTTGCACCAAAATTAGGACTAGGTCATTGCTGTTCACATGGAAGCAGACCTGGTTGGTAAGCAGGGGTTGTCCAAATCAGGCAATTTGAAGAGGTATCCCCACCTCAAAATGTTGAGGTGGGAATATTAAGCACTTTTTCTAAAAAAAATAAATCTAAATTTTCGAAATATATGTTATTTTCCAGAGTAATTCCCTCACCTTAAGAAAGAGGAAACGGCTCACTTACTATGTATGGCGTGTGAATCCAATGTCGATGGTGCTCGGACGCCGAGACAACTCCTCCACCCAGCTGATTCAAATGCAAGCAACTTTGTAGCTGCTGCAGTGTACGGCACTTAACGCTTGTAATGATTCCATGAGCATGCCGTCGTCTTAAAAACTCATTCTTTATTCATATATAATATAAAAATATATGGCAGCGAGTAGTAACCCAGACTCTACTGATGATCAAATATCCATAACACAGACGCGTTTCGATTTTTTTCAAATCTTATTCATTGTGTTAATGGATAATTCTCTCACCTTATCTTCTGTAAAAACAGTGGGCCTCATTTATCAAAACTAATTGCAAAATGGTATTTGTTCCCCACAGCAACCAACCAGGCTCTGGAGAAATTAAAGCGGAGCTCTGCTTGGTTGCAATGGGTAACAAAGACCGTTTTAGGATTAGCCATTTTTTTTTATAAATACAGCCCATTGTGTAATGTTTGTTTCCTAGGTTCTGCTGTGCTTGTATTGACATTCTGACATTGCCTATTTTTGGGCATCAGGAAAACATGCATTTTCCCCTTTTTGAACAGAGTGATATAACAGACAATCACAGAAAAAATGAAAAAATCCTGCAAAAAAGGGTTTGTGCAAAAAAGCCCAAATTTCACGATCAATAATCATCAACCCCAATCTCAAAAATATACCTTTTATTAATAATTTTAAAAAAAAAAAGGGTTTTTGCTAAACACAACCTTACTAAACCACTAAATATACAAAAAAATTTTAAACCTTTAAATGTTCAAAAAAAATACCTCATCCCTTACTTTTTCCCCCTGCAGAACCCTACAAATGGCCGGGTCATCGTCCCGAAAAGGACGGCCCCACCTCTGTAGGCTTCCCCTTTTTGCCAAAACTGTATAACCCCTTTTTGTATATACTCCAGAAAACATCAAAAAAGGGGAAAAAGAATTGCCAAAAAAAGGGGAGGAGATAAAATATCCAAACTATTTTAAAGTTTAACTCTTAATAACTAGAAAAATTTTATTTTTATTTTGCAGGGCCCCCTGAAACAAAATTGGTGGGAATAAACAGAAATTCTCAACGACCTTTAAGATGCTTCTTAAATATAACCCAAGAAACCAAAGGGGGCCCTTTCATTGCGACCCCAGATTCTCCCAATGTGGCCCCAAATTACCCCGACGCGTTTCTCCCCCCCAAACCCCAAACAGGGGGTTCATCGGGGGAAATTTCAATAATACGGAATACGGAAGCCCCATACCAAATAGGACCGATAGTTCTTTTACCTTATTTTTTTAAGGTTTAGGTAAGGTTTTTTTTTTAGAAACCCTTTTTTTAAAAATTATTAAAAAAAAGTATATTTTTAAAATAGGTTTGGGATAAATTTTATTGATCAGTAATATAACAGACAACACTTATAGAGAACAGCTCCTGGACAGGAGCAGAAGCCCTGGAGCAATTTCCTTTGATTTCATTGCTCACTTGCCCGGCATCTTTAGTTTTTTTTTATTTTTTTTTTTTATTTTAAGATTTTCTTTAAATGCAATTGCTCTTGGTCCCATCTCTGCCAACCACATTTGTATAGAACGCTCCAGGGCATGCATGAAAGTCCTGGCACTGTTCTTTAGACAATAGCAGCCTCCAGCTCAGCCTGTCTAGAAAATACATCCTGATGGTTAAAATATTAGACCTGGGAGACCCAGCGCTGAAATGGAGAAGAGGAGGAAGGTGTTTTTTAATTAATAATCTTGATAATATTATTATGACGTTTGGTACCAGCAGCCTACTATTTCATTTTTATTTGAAACAGACATCCTTCTTAGGGTCCCCACTCTACTACATGGGCTTTCCCCTCTGTATCTCCTAATTGCTGGAGATGCGGCCAGACTGATGGGAGTATGCTACATATTTGGTGGGGATGTCCGATTATTTCTTCTTTTTGGGACAAGGTGATTACCGTAATATGGTTAGTCACGGGCATTCAGTTACAAAACAACCCAACAGTGTTACTCCTTTCCATGAGGCCGTTGGCAACTTCAGACCTTAAAGGGAGCATAATTGTCTTTATGTTGATTGCAG
This sequence comes from Phyllomedusa bahiana, assembly GCA_025379985.1. Lineage (NCBI taxonomy): Eukaryota > Metazoa > Chordata > Amphibia > Anura > Hylidae > Phyllomedusa > Phyllomedusa bahiana. The sequence continues at coordinate 99,291 of JAODAL010009037.1, forward strand.
TCAGGGTCTTAATCCCCAGACTTTGGAGATCCACTACCCCCCCCCTTTTCGGACGGGTTTTAGGAGATCTTTTTTTCTCAGGAATTGGGTGGATAGTTAAATGGGGGGAAAAAATATGGTAAAAATTGGTGAGTGGCACGTTTATGCCCACTGGTCTAGTACTTAGCGTAGTTACCTTTGCGTCTGATTGAGTGTGTGGTACTTATCTCGGGGATGATGTTGTTCCGGGACGTTTCCTTTTTGTCCCCCTTTCAGTGTCTTCTCTTATGGGGCGCCGAATTTGCAGAAGATTGCGCTGTTGGGTTTCGATGTTGACGAAAAGGTACTGTTTTTCTGTTTGTTTTTTCATTCTCCTTTTGTTAAACTTCATAGTTGCTTTTTCATCAAAGTTTTGTTAACAAATCTAATGCTCCTTTTCTAGTTTGGAGTATTTTACCTTGATTGCTGTGATATTGTTCATTGATCACTACAATGTTATAATTCCTCTTTTCTGCCCAAGGTTCTACCATTTTCTTTGTATGCAACCTATTAAAAGTATAGGGAAACTTTTTAATAAGTTTGGGAATGAAAACAGAAAACCCTTTCTAAACGAGAAGGGAAAGTTTTTTTTTAGATTTTTTTTCCCCCCATGACTTCCTCTATACAACAGAGACGTCCAAAAGGTTGTGTTCATCTCATGTACATATTTTCATCAGACACAATTGTTACCTTTTTAAAAAAAACAAAAAAAAAAACGGTTCAATTCATACTAAGGTATTGGGTATGGGTATATGGGTTTCCCACTATAGTAAAACCCCGGGTAGTTCACACGATTAATGTGGCGTACAGTTTTTGTGTTTTTTCGGGATTTTTGTGCTAATACCTGTGTACCCTGGGGGCGGGGGGGGGGGGAGGGGCGGGGGCCCTAGGCCCCATACCATTTTACTTGTGGCCGTATCCCCAAAAATAATTGACATGTAAATTTCTCCCCGGGCGTACAATAGGGACTGTTTTGGCGACGGGTAGGGGAGGCAAAACCCATATTCTCTTGAGAGCTATGGATTACCCGTAATTTTGGGGCGCTTTTTCCCCCATATTAGGGCAAACCGCGAAAAAACGCGGTGAAATGCGCCCCAAAATAAGCGTTAAATTCCCCAAAAATTTTCTTAAAAATAGGAATCGGTCATTTGGTTATCAAGACATTTTAGTTTATAGTGGGCAGCCTTTTAAAAAACCGTTTTTTTGAAAAAAAGGGATCTGAGTAAAAAACAAAGTCATTTCAAGAGCAAAATTAAAATGAAAATACCTAGAAAATTAAATCTCTGAGCTGGCTTCTTGCTGCCACAGCCAGTTTTGGCTCTAATGATAGAGGGATTTATTTTTTCATCACCGCCTTCTAAAAGCCATAATTTGATATTTCCTTGTTGATCTAGCCAAATTAGAGCTTTTTTCTTTTGTGGCAAGAGCTGTATTTTTCAATTGCACAATTTTGGGGTACGTATAACTTATCGATTCTTATATTAACTTTTGCTGGGTGGGAATAAAAAACAAAAAGCAGCAAATTTTGCCTTTTTTCACATTTCAAGTTTTGTGCCATCCACTGTGCGGCATAAATAATGCTCGGTATGTTACAGGTGTTTTGGGACGCGATTTGGCGCAGATTCAGCGCTGAACTGCCAAAATTCGGCCCAATCGCCTTCCAAATAAATTCTTGTGCACCAAACTGATGTTTCTTGGTGCGGATTTCTTTTCAGTACTGAAAACGAATTGACATGTCAATTTCTTGAGGGGGATTTCCCAAAACCCTCTCCCTTATGGGGTAAGTGGGCGAAAATCAGAGCAAAGTAATCAGAATCGCGTTACAGGAAAATGGGGGACCCGGGTGCCGGGGAGCCCATCCCTGGCAATGTAGAGGGGCGTATAGACCCCCAACCATGCGGGACTTACAAATACAGGGGTTTTACAAGTAAAATGTTCAGGTCACAGACACTGCGATTGCTTGTATCAATGTCCCAGAAACGACCATTTTACATTGATAATATTGTATCCTGAGACCATAGGGTACACTGTAAATAAAGTGCACGCTTAATACCACAGCATGCTTCCATGATCGCTGGTTGGATCTTCTAGTTAATCACATGTGCCACAGATCAGCAGTGTCTGGGATATTTATGGGGGAGTGGGTTTAAGAACAAACCCCCACGTATGTTCAAAACTTTGCCCTAACCCCCTTGTAAATTGAGGCCTAATAAAATTTGTCGATCCATAGCTTTTTTTATGAGGACTTGTGTGAGGACATATAAACTGCAGTTTTCATTGGTACCATTTTGAGTTATATAAAACTTTTTTAATCATTTTATATTCCATTTTTTTAGGGGCCAGATGAAAAAAAAAATTCTGATTTTTTTAACGGTATCCCATGTGAAGTATATTAAATATAACTTTATTCTGCAGATCAATGCAATTGCACTAAAACCAAATTTATACAGTTTTTTTTGGCTGACTTTCATAATAAAATTTTTTACATTTTTTTGTATCATATTCTGAAAGACCTATTTTTTTAATTTTTTGTCAATGGAGCTCAGTGAGGGCTTATTTATTGCTGGGTGAGTGGTAGGTTTCTGATACCATTTTGGGTTACATATGACTTTTTATTAATCGCTTTTTATGTTCTGTGTCAAGAGGTGAAAAGAACAAAAACAGAAATGTTGGTATTGTTTTTACTTTTTTTATCCTCCTTTACTGTACAAGACAAAATGTTTGTTTAATAGGTCATTTAATGCTTATTTTATAGTATGGGCGATACCAAATATGTGGAGGACTTTTTTTTCAGTAAAAATGAATAATTATTGGGAAATTTGTGATTTTTCAAATTTATTCATTGCTTTTTTTTGCGCTTTACTATATATTTCCTTTTTTTTATTAGCCCCAAAAAGGGGTATGAATATGTGAATCTTATACCACTCACATAACACACTTATGTAGTGCAGTGTATTGCTGCCTGCCTATGTTTCCGTGACTGGCAGCCTATGGCAGAGTCTTACAAGCTCACATAAGTGGCAGGCATTGGGGCCTTTGTTAGATCCCACAAAAGTCGTGGCAATAAAGCAGCATCCCGTTGGGATAACAAAGCTCTCTCCTTCTAAGTACTTAGATGCCGTGATCGCAATGGAAGTACAACTGTATGTTATAGCCTCCTTCTGCTACAGATGGCATTGTCTTATCTCCTGAGTCGCTGCTTTCCAACAGACATAACTGAATGCCCATTTGCAGGGACTTACTTGAAAATAGAATGTATTAGAGATATACAATAAGTGAAATAAGTATTGAACACGACAATAGATGTCCATAAATTAAGTTATGTGTAATAATGATAAATGGCCGGAAAAAATATTAATACATGAAAAAAAAGAGGTGCAAAAACTATCGGTAATTGAAAGCAATCCTCACTTAGTGAAAAATAAAAAAGCTGGTTTAATGATGCCTATAAAAAGGGTGTCATTACCAAGGTGCCCCCAAAAATAAAAAAATTTAAGGGAAAAAAAAAAAAAAAAAGGAAAAAAAAAGTTTTTTTTTTTTTAAAAAAAGGGGAAAAAAAAAAACAGAAATTTAAAAAAAAAAAAAAAAATGAAAAAACAAAAGGGAAAGGAAAAAAAAAAAAATTTTTTGGGGAAAAAAAAAAAAAAAAAAAAAAAAGAAAAAAAAAAAAAGGTTTTAAAAAAAAAAAAAAGGGGAAAAAAATTTTTTTTTTGGGGAAAAAGGGGGGGAAAAAAAGGAAAAGGGAAAAAAAAAAAAAAATTTTTAAGGAAGGGAAAAAATAGGAAGAAACCCCAAAAAAAAAAAAGGGGAAAAAAAGGGTTTTGAAAAAAAAAAAAAAAAGGGGTTAAAAAAAGAAGTAGAAAAAAAAAAAAAGGAAGAAAAAAAAAAAAAAAAAAAAAAAAAAAAAAAAAAGGGGGTTTAAAAATAAAAAAAAAAAGGGAAAAAATGAAAAAAAAAAAAAAAGAAAAAAAAAAAAATAAAAAAAAAGAAAAAAAGAGAAAAAAAAAAAAAAAAAGAAAAAAAAAAACAAAAAAAAAAAAAAAAAAAGAGGTAAAAAAAAAAAAAGAAAAACCCAAAAAAAAAAAAAATAAAAGAAAAAAGGGGAAAAGGGAAAAAAAAAATTTTTGGGGGAAAAAAAAAAGGGAAAAAAAAAAGGGAAAAAGAAAAAAAAAAAAAGGGGAAAAAAAAAAAAAAAAAAAAAAAAAAAAAAAAAAAAATTTTTTTTGAAAAGGAAAAAAATAAAAAAAAGGGGATAAAAAAAAAAAAAAAAAAAGGGAGAAAAAGAAAAAAGAAAAAAAAAAAAATTATTTTTAAAAAAAAAAAGAAAAAATTTTTTTTTTTTTTGGGGTTTTTTTTAAAAAAAAGAAAAAAAAAAAAAAAAAAAAAAAAAAAAAAAAAATTTTGGGGAGAAAAAGAAAAAAGAAAAAAAAGAAGGAAAAGAATGGAAAAAAAAGAAAAAAAAAAAAAAAAAGGGGGAAAAAAAAGAAAAAAAAAAAAAAAAAAAAAAAGGAAAAAAAAAGAAAAAAAAAAAAGGAAAAAAAAAAAAAAAAAAAAAAAGGAAAGGGGGGAAAAAAAAAAAAGGGGAGAAAAAAAATATAAAAGAAAAGAAAAAAAATAAGAAGAGGAAAGGGGAAAAAAAAAAAGAAAAAAAAAAAGAAAAAAGGGGGGAAAATTCCCCTAAAATTGTTCCACCCCAAAAAAAATCATTTAAACTTTTAAGGGCCAAAATTTAGAAAACCTTAAAAGGGGAAATTTTGGGGATAAACCAAAAAACTTTTGGATGCCATAATAACATATGTTTGGAGCCCAAAGCCCCCCAAAAAAAAAACCCAAAATTAAATTTGGGGGGAACATCATGGGTGGGGGTGTTTTTCAGCCAAAAACATGGCAAAATTTATATAAAGAAGAAAGGATGAATGGCAAAAGTACCCAAAACATTTTTCAAAAAAATCTCCGCCCTCTAAAAGGTATAAACGAGGGTGGGAAACTCGCAAGACAATGTCAAGACACGCCAAGGAAATCACAAAAGGTTTCTGAGATAGGAAATAAAGCCAGAAGGCCCAGCCAATCAAATATTTAATCCAATAAAAAAAATGGAAGGAATAAAGCTCAGAGTTCATAAAGGAGCCCCTGGAACCTTTATGATTTGAAAGGGTTTTTGTGGAAAATGAGCCCAAAAAAACTAGCAATGTTGTGACTATTTCCCATAAAGGGGGCATCGAAGGTCATCAAAACAAAGGTTTTGTACGATTTAATTGGATTAGTTTTGTTACCCCAATTTTGGTGAGAATTTCATATCGATAGCACCTTTAAAAATATATTTATTTAGAAAATTGTTGGCGTTCAATAATTATTTCACCCGCTGTAGCTCCATTTTCCTATTAGTGAAGGCAGCACAAAGAAAAAATGTGCACCATTTGGCTACTAACAAGGATCATAAAATTTCTGGGACTCATCGGGGCAAATTTTTTTAATACTTGGACACCCCTTTTCGTGCATCAAAGCCCTCTCTCACGGCGGAGGTGGTCAGGGGACAGCTACCCTCATGAATACAGCGGACTTAGTCAAACTAGGTTATTAACGATAAGAAAACTACTTGTATTTAAAAATGCAGATTTAAAAACCCCCTTTTATCCTTTATTCCCACCACTCGGCAGATTCCCGTCATCGGTATGTAATTATAACATAAAAATTTAAAGTCAGATATTTTGAACAAGAACACCAATTCTCACAAAATACACAGAGATGCATTTCTCCATGACGTTCTACCTGCAGCACAAGAAGCACCAGCTACATTTTCAATAGCCAAATCCGCCAGGTTATTGCAAGTAAACTTGTGATTGCTTTAGTGGAAGGAATGTGGGACAGGCTGCGACACGCAGAGCCTCTGCAACCGAGATATATACACATGTATTCATTCACAAGCTTCATCATAATTATCTTCCTTTGGGGAGGTTGTACTGAGCCAGTGGCACAGTATAATAACAAGATATAATTACACGATAAAAGCACATCCCTCAGACCCCACGCCCCATTAAAAATAACAGCCCTAACAACAGGGTGCCTGGAGTTATCCTAGTTTTGACTGCACAATTACAGAACTTGGAAGAGTCAGGTATTTAATTTGAGATTACCTCTTGCCTGCAGTGCACTCTGCCTCCCCCACCTTAGCTCAGGGAGAAATGCTTGGAAAATCTGATATGCTGACTTCAAAGTCAGCAGCTTCCAGGCCACCATAAATGATGACCCACTTCTGCACCAATGCTTGCAAGATTTATCTCAGGGGGAAAATTGTACCCCACCCCACAAATAATTCCCCTTTACTAACAAGTCACCAAAAAGCCCTTTTTAAAAACATAATACATAGTAATAAAGGGTTAAAGAGGACCTGGGACATCTCCTGACAAGTTTTAGTAAATACATGTGCTTTCTAGATAGTGGGGGCCATTCTTAAACAAGGAAACTCAAAAGCACGGACACTGAAATTGCTAAATTTATAAGTGTTGCCCTTTTATGCACTGAAGATGGCACTTTCCTGAGTTTTTCCAGCAAGTGGTGCCCAATATTTGGGTGTCGGTCCGACATTCCCCTAATGAACTTTTCCCTGGAAAGTGGATTGGTCTTTTTGGGAAAGTTGAATGGCACCAAGGTCCCCTGATCTGCCCCCCTTAGACTTTTATCTTTGGGGTCATCTGAGGCAAATGTTTACGTTTGTGAAGATACGAGATGTGCAGCATCTAAAGCAACGGATACTGGAAGCCTGTGCTAACATTTCTTATGCGGTGTTGCTATCAGTGTATCAAGAGTGGGAAAAGAGGGTTTGCATTGACAATCTAACACAATGGGCAGCACTTTGAACACATTTCATAAGTGGTCATAAACTTGTAAATAACTCATGGAAGAATAAAGTCACATTAAAACCAAGCACCATTGTTTTCTTATGAATTTCAATAGTTTGATGTGTTACATGACCCTCTTCCTTTGGGAAAAAAATAAAGTTGGATCCAAAATGTCTTACTTTAAAATGTCCGCCATGGTCAACACCCATCTTGAAAAGTTTTCCCCCTCCCATATCCATATAAATGGCCCACCCTGTAAAGAAATTGTGTCCAAAGGCCTATATTAAAACAGTTTGCAACCTGGAAATATACAAAGGGAAATTATACAGGTACATGGGCCCCAGTTGATCCTGAATATGTTATGTGCAGTTTTATTATAACTGGTGATATTTAAACCATTCCATCACTAGATGGCAGAAATACTTCAAAGCTCAAGCTAAAGGTTATTACAGAAGTTTGGATGTTTGTTAGACTAGGTACACACCATGTTTATGGTGTATGTTTAGCATGTACACCAGCAAAGCCCCGACGTATATGCTAACCATATCCACAGGATTAAATGGCCCAACGAAGGGCAAAGGTGTTTCCTTTTGGCGAGTAAATATCTGTATACCACAATAAAAAGCATAGAATAGTGCAGGAGCCTACACAATTCTATACAACCACATTCCGTAAACATACAGTTAAACATATACTTAGACACTATGAGTCATGGAGGTCACTTTTTGGGGATTGTCATCCGTTTAAAGTATACAGCCTGGCGTGTAAGCCAGACACGTGGTATGTACCTAGCCAGATGGTAGTAAGCTCCTACATATATCTTCTCACTTTGTGTTGCTTTTTCATCCCGACCTCTATCGAATAGCATCATCAACATTGTGGGCAAGCATAGGCGAGGATTAAAGGGGTTGTCTCACTACATTGATTCATCTTACCCGAGTCCTGTTTTCTAGATTTCACTTTGAATTCAGGGGTGTGTTTGCTGGCTCCTACTAGGTTGCAGTAGAAGCCAGATCTGTAGCTATAGCAACCAGTGCTGACAGCCTATCAGGAGAGATTAGACAGGTCTGTAGCTATAGTGACCTGAGGAGCTGTTGCAGCCCTTACAAGAGGGGATATCTCAGAATAGGTAGAACGCTGTTAATGGACACTTATTGCAAAGTGACTTGTTTTTGCAAGATCTTTAAAATAAAAAGCAATCCTTGTAGTGAGACAACCCCTTTAAAGCTTAGGCATCTTTGCATGGGAGAAAGTGCCAAGTAATTGGACCATACTTCATACTCCATCCCTGCACATAGTATATGTGTCATAGATTACAACAACTGGTGGAGCTCAGTACAGTATACATTTACATATACATCCTCTTTCCATTAGCCTTGCAGTACATTGCAGATACTCTTATAAATGTATGAGGCTGCAGCATAACAATCACCAGAAAATCTGCAATGGATTGTGTGCACACAAATAATACAGTTGATGAATTCTAGAGTTACAGTGACATCTGCTGGAGCAATCAGTATGACACTCTATATAAAAAAATAGCTTGTCCATTTCTCCTTTATTTGGTGACCCTCCCCTACTGGGTTCTGGAAAGATAAGCAATTCACCTTGATTTTATCAATGCCCGTCTGCATCAGTGTCTGCTATGAGGTATTAAGAAACTGCACAGAAAGTAACCTGGGCTGCACAGCTGGGCTGGGCTCACATGTTGGACTTTTAACATCATAAGGGTATACTCACACGATGTATTATGGCTCATACAGTACGCAATACATCGTGTCTTTCAGGAGCTCGCGCTAATATGCGCGTACTCCTGCGGCACAGGGGGCCGGCAGCCCGCCGGCCCCATTGACATTCATTACTCGCTGCGCGTTTTCGCCACGAATAATTGACATGTCACTTATCTCCCCGCTTGTACAATACGAGGAGACGTACTCCATAGTTCTTTATGAGAACTATGGATTACCGTAATTTCGGCGCACATGCCGCCCGTATTAAAGCGCAAATACGCGGCGAAGTGCACGCCGAAATTACACCGTGTGAACATAGCCTAAAATTTCAAAATGATTTCCTCTGGAGAAATCTGAGAGAATACCTTGGATTTTTGTACTTAAAGGCAGTATTCGCCTCTGATTCTGACATGGGTTAGCTGCATTGTTAACCTGTATCAGTTCCTCCAAGCATGACCCAATATAGATCTTTTCAATAGGATGAACATTTTCATTTTGTTTTTCCACACCACAATTATATGAAATGCATAGTGTGGTTTACTGTACTGCAGCGCGGACTGGCCATTCAAGTGAAAGCCATTGGAATGCACAAGGATTTCAATAGGGACCCCAACTCATTAAAAATCTGTTGTGTGAGCTTACCCTAAGGGTATGTTAACGCGACTTATACAGGGCCCATAGCAGCGTGTACTGTGCGCGCCTCCATACGCCCACAGCTTCAGAAGGATGCGCGGGCCCCAGCTTTCCCTTTTTCCCCGGGGAAAATAGCATGTTTTATTTTAAATTTTTGTCTAAAGAGGCTAACCTATTTTTTGGGATGTCTTTTTTTTTCCCATGAATAAAAATTTTCACATTTATTGTTGAACAAGAAATCCACATGTATTAAATTACTGTAGTGATTTCATCCAAGCTCAGCATAAGCGCCAAAACCTAAAATTGCATAAAAAAAATGCACTACTTCTTATTTTCGGGGAAACAGGGTACCTCTGAAGCCTCTCACTGATATTCCTCCTCCCCAGCGTGTAATCACTTGGAGGAACTGACATGTCTGTACTGTGCACTGGGGGAAAGAGCAGGTAATCGTAGCTCTCAATAAGAGCCATAAATGACAGTATTCTCGGCCTGAGAAATTTGCGTGAATAAGCCGGGAAATACGTCGTGTGAACATACCCATAGACTAGGCTAGCCAGGAAAAGGACATAACAGCAGATTTTTAAAGGACCACTCCATTTTTTTCCTGTGGCTTATTAGAAATTGTTTCTAGGTACACAGTAGTGCCAGTAATTTTGCTCAACTCCAGCTACATACATGATTTTTCACTGCTGCCATTGGGTCATGGCGAGCTGCTCTCTCGGAAGTGAATCTTTCTATGCATGCCTATGGGAGGTTCAAAGTCTGTCTCAAGGGGTGGATTAAGAAACAGACTTCTTGTCAGCACCAAAAGCACAGTGTTTTTCAGCTAATCAGAGAGCAGGTCATGTGACCTATTAGAGACTGTTGCATCAGCCAGAAGTCATGTATACAACTGCAGGTAAGCAAAGTTACTGGCATTACAGTGTTCCTAAAAGCAATTTCTTATGAACTAAGAGGGGGGTGGGGAGGGAGCGTAGTGGTACCTCTTCCCTTGATGATATCACGGCTGTGGCAAAACTTGGGGGAGTTGTAGAACATCTTGTTAGTTTGTATGCTTCTTGTCTCCAACTAACTGCAGTAGTCTACCACTATTAGCCAATATCTCTATTCTGGAGACTAGCAATAGCTATGCCCCAGCAATAGTATTCATCCTAAGTTACCAGTGAAAGCAATGTCCTAATACCTATTAAGACTAGAAAAATTAGTATATAGGTGTAGTAACACAGTAGAACTTCATGCTAATAAGCCAGTAAAAGTTAAAAAAAATGTAATATCTTATCAGCTGCAGACGTTGTGCTAGATATTTAATTCTACTCTATATAGTAAACAGTGAGATTAGAAGCATCAGTGCTTTTAATTTTCTTTAGGCTCTGATTATTTGCTATTTTAGAGATGCAAAAATAAAAATGTATTAAGTTTTAAAAAAAATGTTTTGGTGTAAGTTCGCTTATGGCAAAAAGTGTTTGCATCCTCTAATAGAAATGGCGCACTGTTTCTCCGGACGCTGACAGGCAGGAAGAGGGAGCCAGCTCTCTCTGTTGAACACTTTAGATACTGTGGCCATTGCATACTGTGGCACTTAAAGGGGCTGTCTCGTTACAATGATTGCTTTTTATGTTGAAGATCTTGCCAAAACAAGTCACTTTGCAATATATGTCCATTAACAGTGTCCTACCTATTCTTAGATATCCCCTCTTGTATGGGCTGCATCAGCTCCTCAGGTCACTAAAGCTACAGACCTGTTCAATCCCTCCTGATAGGCTGCTAGCACTAGTTGCTAAAGCTCCAGACCTGGTGTCCTCAGCAGGACAGTAGAAGCCAGTAAAACCAGTAATCGATGTAGTGCGACAACTCCTTAAAAAGTTCAAAGGAAAAGAATCTAAGGTTTCTATGATTCTGGATGTTACAGTGGAAACCCAGATATTAATCACTGCTGGGCTCCAAAGGTGAACATAAAAACACAACTGCTAGGTCTGTGTGATGACTATGGCATATCTGTATGCCATAGTGTCTCCATGTAAGGCAATCCATACCATACAGTAGGGTCATAATGAATTTAGTGGTTAAAGGGAACACTGCTACTGTGTTATTCCTATGTCGTCTAGCATGCCCATAAGGTCAGAGTCACCAGATTGCTCCTTGTGGTTATCCCATCTGAGACATTTATGACATGTCTTCAGGATATACCAGAAATGTTTGATGTTTCTAAAGAGGAGTACACAAGGTCAGGAGGTGGCTGCATATACGTACAGCTCTCTTTTTTGGACTTTTTGAGATCTCGGAAATGCTCAGCTATTTCAATAACTTCTGTAAAGTAAAATGGAAAAAAGGATGCCCACACATGACCATCTCTACTCTTTCTTTCTGATGTGCAGAAATGGGAGCAAGAAACCTGCTTTCTCCTGATAATCAGTACTTCCATCTATTAACAAACTTAGGATACTAATGTCTCAATTATCCCAATTTGAATTCTATTGTGGCTCTTTGTAGTGATACAATCTGAAAATGTAACCTTTAGACCAGAAAATTTTGTGTACTGAAGTACTTTAGTAACGTCCAGCCACCGTTTTGGAAAGTCCTGGGGGTCACAGTTCTTAGGACCACCGTCTTTTGTAAGACGGATAATGGCACACCAATATATATCACGCATACAGCATGGTAGATTTCAAAACTGGCCTGAGCACCCCTGGTCTAAGTTGTCTTGGAAGCCCTTAAGTAAAATGCCAGTTGGATACTGTTCAAGAATCCAGACAGTATTTTATCGTCTTTTGCATGGTTTTGGGGGACGGTTCTGTCTGTGGGTTACAGATCCATCCTTCCCACATAACCATTGACACACCTAAATCGTGCATGCTCTAAGTTTTTTGGGCATGTCGACGGCTGAAAGTCCATCTGGTTGAAAATCTATTCAGTGTAGACTACTGGATGGATTTTCTATTCAAGTATATGGGGACGGTTTCTGGTCGGTTTTCAGGTGGTTTCCAAATCCGCAAACCGTCTGAAAATCTGACCAACAAACCATGCCATGTGGACGGACCCTAACTGTTCCGATGTAACCAGCTCCTTCATCACTATATAATAGATTCACGGTTCTTCAGGTAAAGAAGACTTGTTAACTCTGGAGATTGAACCTTTTCTCTCCATATACTGTGTCTTTTGAGAGAGTAGCCATGAAAAAAGCTTACCAGATTATGATGTCCTCTCTAAGGGGATGTCTTTAAAGATTGATAAATTCCAGTCTTCCATTCCCCTTATGAGTTTTGTTGATTGATACCACACAATATTTAGTTTGTAAGCCTGAGGTCAATGACAGAGCTCCAGCTATAAATCCCTGCTTAAAGAGGTTGTCTCACTACATTAATTCATCTTATCTCAGTCCTGTTTTCTTGGTTTCACTTTGAAAATTTAGGGGCGTTTTTTACTGGCGTCCCACAGGGTGAAGTTGAAGCCAGGTTTTGTAGCTATAGCAACCAGTGCAGGCAGCCTACCAGGAGAGATCAAACAGGTCTGTAGCTATAGCGACCTGAGGAGCTGATGCAGCCTATACAAGACGGGATATCTCAGAATAGGTAGGACACTGTTAAAGGGGTTTTGCCTTATCTGCTAAGAAGCAAATGTAAACAAAGCAATGCTGAGCTGGCTAGGATGACACAGCCGGTCGAGCCATCAAAAAGGATGGTGAAATGTTCACTCAAATATCAAAAAACAACGTGAGGGTTAATGCTAATTGTGACTGTTGTTTCAAAAAGCTAAAGTTTGTTTTAAAAAATACCAAGTTTCCCTTTTTTAAAGTCTAAGGATACCCCTTATCCATTGGGGAAAGATGATGTGCAGAATTTGAGCTTTCGAGGGCCGGTTCCACGTGTATACCGCCAACAAGAACGAGTTTCGGACTACATGTCCCAAAGCACTGGTGTTACTCTGCCTCCAACCTTTAAAAACCAATAGGCTTTGTCCCAAAACCCTTCCTTTGGACGTCCCACTGCGCCGCCCCCCCCCCCCCTTTTTTTTTAAATTTAAATTGTGTCCCCCCTGAATAAAAAGGTGTCATGGAAAAGATTGAATGGAAACAAGTGTCTGGCCTTTCTTTAATGCCGGCCCGTCACTTAGACATTTTTTTGGAGTCCCGGAGTGGGGAACGGGAAATCCATTGTCACTTATGACCTTACAATTTGGCCCCCCAGTGGGGGGGACTACGCGATACCAGACCCCCGCAGACCAAAAAGGACTGGAGTAAAAAACCCCCGGGCGCATCAAATCGAGGACGCAGCCTCACGAGTACGGTAAGTTTACATTTTTTTTGTATTCACTGCCGTTGGCCATTTTGATGTTGTCTGGTTAGTAGTTTGTTGTCCCGGGGACCTGTGGGGGGTCAGATAAAAATGACTGTTATATTAAAAGGATCTTACTGTTCACGTCCCGAAAAATTGGGTGATGCTGGTTAAACGGCAGAGTACTGTGAAACACTGGTCTGTTCCCCCGGGAGGTTTGTTAGAAATTTCTAATATAGCCCCCGGGGTTTCTTAAAATGTGAGGCTCTTTCCTCTGTGTTTTTTAAAGGGCGGACGCGGGTCTATTGCGCCCCGGGGGTCCGGAGATCAAAATTTTTATCTCAAAAGGGGGGGAAATTCTGGGGGTTTGTGAATACCCCGGGGGGGGGGTTTCGTCTAAAGTAGGTAATTTACTGTGACAGCGGGGACGGGACTTTGTTTTTCTTTTAGGGGCTTTTTTTATTTTTTATAGAGTTGCAAAAACTAGAGACTGTGACTCGGGCACAAGTGGGGGGCCCCATTTTTTGTATATTTTCAAGGGAAAAAGAGGAAAAAGGGAATTTTTAATGTTTTACTTTTTAAACGAAACATGTTACCCGCAGAAGCTGAGACGCGAGGGAAAAAGTTGTCGAAAAGAAGGGAAAAAGTATGTATAC
>JAODAL010009038.1:0-113433 GCA_025379985.1 Phyllomedusa bahiana
AAACTTCACTGGTTTCCCGTTCCCCAGCGAATAAATTTCAAGTTGCTAACTATGCCCACAAAGTTTCCCATAACCTCCCCCTCCAACACTTTTCCCAAATTTAAATATCTCCCCCCAGAAATCTCCGCTCCTCCAGGACCTTCCCCCTGCTCCCCCCTTTATCAGCCCTCACACAACCCCCCCAAAGACTTCTCCGTGCTTTCACCCACACTCTGGAACCACTCCCCAACACATCAGACTCTCCTCCCTTTCACCACTTCAAAAGCAACCAAAAACCCCATTTCTTTCAGGCTTGCCTATAACCTACAATAACCCTGCTGCACTACACCCTCCACATAATGTCGCCCCTCACCTTCTGTTTTTTTTCCCCCCCCTTTGTAGATTGTAAGCCCCGCGGGTAGGTCCTCTCTCCCTCTGTCTGCCAATTTCTTTCATTAATTATCACTGTACTCTTTTGACTTTTTTTGTGTACAACCCCCTCGAAGTACAGCCCCTGAACAATGGCTCTTTAAAATAAATAATAATAATAATAAAAATAAAAATATTATACACTATCTGCAAGCAGACAAAACACAAAAACAAAATGGACTGCTATGTACTAAAGATCCAAGGGGGGCAAGTTACTGTTCAGCAGAGGTCACACCCCCTGCCAATTACACAATGATGACTATACTAAGTTCCCAAAAACTTCTTTTAAATCTGCTGTCATACAAAGAAAAAGGAAAAAAGGTCTAGTCTAGACCATATAGTATAACCAATCTATGATCATGATTTACTTCCTTTGCACCAAGCGTTTGCTTCTAACAGTTCACCTTAAAAAAATCACCATCCAACTATTTAAGGTGGATTTTTCTTTACTATACACATTTAAAACAGTTAGGGGCCACAGTTGTATTCATCAGCAACAAAAAACATTTTATGTCCCGTATCCCAAAACAAAACCAAAGTCCGTAGAAAAGAAAAAGAACAGCTTTTAAAAAGGCTTACATATAAAGCAATGTCGCTGTGTGGAAAAGGTTCTGATGTTCCCGCCTTTAATTGCCAAATTTTAATCACTACTCTTTAAAAAAGATACGTTTCCAATTTTTTTTATAGCCTCCTAAGCTCCATCCCAGAACACCAAAGATTTTTTATTGTGGCGCGCAGTACATGGCCCTAATATAGAATCATAAGGGGGGATTTTCTTATACAAAAATTTTACAAATACAAAGTTATCTCTGTAATGCTATCAATGATCAAAAGTTGTCTCTGTAATGCAACCAATGGTAGAAGCATGTTCACACTAATGGAAAACAACTACTGTCTCATAATGTGACGGTAATTTCAGGACATTAGAAAGACTGGGGCTACAAGATCAGAAGAACCTCCTTCACATCAACACAGTTGTGGCTCAACATGATTTACTTTGCCGCCATAAAGCGACGCTTCTGGCACACTACTAATCCTGAGTAAATTCATTTTGTCATGGAATTAATTTTAGGTAGGTACCCGAAGAAATACAAATTGCACACTTGTTGCAAGTTAAGTGATTTCTAGATTTGTTCTCTTATGTCCATGACCTCCTATTTCTAACCTGTCTGCTTGTGGACCTGAAATCTTTGAGCTCAGTGATCTCCTTTAAGTGGGCCTTAAACTTAGCTTCTGCATCTAATCTCGCCCCCCTTTCATCCCACATCGTCAACAGGATATAATTCGGTAAAAATGCAGCTCAGGGGTATTTTAAAACAATTGCCCCGACCACAAAGCCCTTACAGTGAGCCAAGAGTAGGTAAGCAAAAGACAAGACAGAAAAAGTAAGGCCCTGTCCCCCACGGCATCGGTTTTGCAAACCGCCTGAAAACATTGTACATATTCATTCTTCCGTCCAGTTTTCGGACGGAATATGAACATGTCAATGGGAAGGGGGAGGGCATTTCTCCACTCATCACGGAGAAAAGCCGTCCCCCTGTGGCCGTATGCACGGCACAAAAATCGGACAAATACCATTCGGATAAACCGACCGGTATTTGTCCTGTGCCGTGGGGACGCACCCTAAGAGTAATACCTGACTGCAGAATAAGACCACACATGACCACTACCAATTATTCGGCATATATAAACGGTCTGTGACCACTTTAAGCAGGGACTGGCTACAACGTCATGTAATTGATGAACATGATGTCATCAGTAGGGAGCATCGGTAGGAGTGGTGATGCTGGAAGAGAGCAGCCTCCGAAGGTGAGTTAAAGGGGTAGTACCGGGGAAATTCCCTTCGCCAGCCGCTCATTGCAAGCTGTGATCTGGTCCTGCATGTGAATGAGGAGGCCCTTCTCATTGACATACAGGGCTGGATCGCAGCCAGCAACGAGCGGCCCAAGAAAAGGATTTCCCAAAACGAGACTCCTTTGACTTTTTTTCTATTCTGCAGGCCGCCCGAGCAGCAAAGCACTGTTTTAAACTAATGGACGACCCCTTTAATACCATACACAGTACATTAATGGTACACTGATGGTACAAATGCAGGAACTAAGTTTACACCATCTGCCAGTGTCACCCATATAGTTGAAACCAGAAGTTTGCATAAACTACATAAAAAGATACATATGCATGTTTTTCTCGCTATCTGACATGAAATCAGAATAAAACTTACCTGTTTTAGGTCAATTAGGAACCAAAATTATTTATACTTGCCAAATGGCAGAATAAAGAGAGATAATTTTTTTGTCATTTTTATTACTTTCTGAAAGGCAAAAGTTTACATACACTAGGATTACAATGCCTTTAAACAATTTGGGACAGCCCATATGACGATGTCATGTCTTTGAAAGCTTCTGATAGGTTTATTGGCAACATCTCAGTTAATAAGAGACACACCTGTGGATGTATTTTAAAGCACACTAAAAATACACTGCTTCTGTGTGTAAATTAGCCAGGATATCAGGAAGAGAATTGTGGAATTGCACGAGTCTGGATCATCCTTGAGTGCAATTTCCAGATGCCTGAAGCTGCCTCATTCATCTGTACAAACAATTATACGAAAGTTCAAACAAGATGGGAATGTCCAGCCATCATAACGCTCAAGAAGAAGATAAGTTCTGTGTCTCAGAGATGAACATGCTTTAGTCTGAAATGTGCATATCAACCCAAAAACAAAAGAAAAAGACCTTGTGAGGATGCTGGCGGAAGCTGGTAAAATTGTGTCATTATCCACAGTGAAACGAGTACTGTATCAACATGGGCTGAGAGGCAACTAAGTCAGAAAGAAGCCATTACTCCAAAAGAAACATATAAAAGCCAGATTCATGTTGGCAAATGCACACAGGAACAAAGACCTACATTTTTGGAGACGTCTTGTGGTCTGACAAAACTAAAATTGAACTGATTGGCCATAATGATCATTGTTATGTTTGTAGGAAAAAGGGAGAAGCTTGGAAGCCTAAGAACACCATCCCAACTGTGAAACATAGGGGGTGGCAGCATCATGTTGTGGGGTTGTTTTGCTGAAGGAGGGACTGTTGCACTTCACAAAATAGATGGCAGCATGAGGAAAGAAGATTATGTGGCAACACTGAAGCAACAGCCAAAGACATAAGCCAGGAAGTTAAAGCTTGGACTGAAATGGGTCCTCCAAATTGACAATCACCCGAAGCATACTGCCAAACTGGTTACAAAGTGGCTTAAGGATAACCAAGTCAATGTTTTAGAGTGGCCATCACAAAGTCCTGATTTCAATCCTATTGGAAATTTATGGGCAAAGCTGAAAAGGCAGGTACGAGCAAGGCGACCTACAAACATGGCTCAGTTACACCTGTTCTATCAGGAGGAATGGGCCAAAATCCCTACCAACTATTGTGAGGAGCTTGTGGAAGGATATACAAAATGTTTGAGCCAAGTTGTACAGTTTAAGGGCAATGCTACCAAATACTAATGAAATATATGTAAACTTTTGACCTTGCAGAAAGTAATAAAAATGCCTTAAAAATGATCTCTCTCAATATTCTGACATTTGGTAAATATATGTAATTGTGGTAATCCAAATTGACCTATAACGGGTAAGGTTTATTCTGATTTCATGTCAGACAGTGAGAAAACCATGCATATGTGTCTTTTTATATAATGGATGGAAACTGCTGGTTCCCACTGTCTAAAACACTTTACTGCAATGCTCAATAGTAGCACCAACACTGGTTATCATCATAGATGCTTTGGTCACAGCCACTACAGTCTCTAAATAGCTAGATTGAGGGAGGGGGTACCCTTAATCACCCCGTTGCCTCTCCCATGAGGCCACTGACTTATTGTGTACAAAATAAATAATAATAATAATAGGTTCATGCAATGGCTGCTTTTTTGAACCCCACTTCTTAAAACACAAAATGAAAAGTGATCAAAACTTTGCATTCACCACAAACAGCACCAAAAAACCTATAGCTTGTCAAATCAGAAGAGTGGTCCTCTGAAAAGAGATGAAGAAACAGGTGAACGGCAGAAAGGCAATGGCAGTCAGGCTATGTCTCCATGGTATAGAAAAACGATCATATT
The DNA here is from genome assembly GCA_025379985.1 of Phyllomedusa bahiana. Taxonomy (NCBI): domain Eukaryota; kingdom Metazoa; phylum Chordata; class Amphibia; order Anura; family Hylidae; genus Phyllomedusa; species Phyllomedusa bahiana. Next base: position 4,522 of record JAODAL010009038.1, read on the forward strand.
TTCGGAGGTTTTAAGATTCTAAAACCGCTGAAAATACGATAGTTCAGGCAGCCCCTAGACCTTAATAGAAAAGACGACCTAGTCTACACAGGTCGTTTTTACTCTGCTCGTTTTCTGGCGCCGGCGTATTTACCAACATGTTGTATAATGCCCCGGCGCTTTCAGTTTTGTCGCCGGTTTCCAATACAATCAATTGTATGGGACGACGGCAAAAAAACAAGAACCAACCACGGATTTTGTGCAAAATGTGACAAAAACGCGGTCGTGCATCAGACAAAAAATGGTCGACTTTTGGACGTTTTTGTCCAATGCTGTGTGGATCCAGCCTTGCAGAACATGTGTCCACCTCTGCCTGATGTAGTTGTTCACAGAAGTCAGCAAAACAAGGAACAGCAGAGGACGCTACCACTGATGCCAATGATTTTCAACAATAAAACAAGAATGTTTAATGATATGATATTGCTAAAATACTTATTTTCCCACTTACTGAGGAGCTGCACAAAACTTTTCTTGTGGGATAAGCCCTTTAAGTAATTCAATACATTATATGTACCACAAAATGGTGCTATTAAATAATGCAACTTGTTCTGCAAAAATACATAAAAAAAGAAGCATTCATACGGATATGTCCGAATGGAAAAAAAAATCAAGTAATGGGTCTCTGAAGATAAGATACTGTATATAAGAAAAATTTTTAGAAAGTCACTACATCTTGAAGGCCAAAATTGGCTTCCTGTCAAGGATTTGAAGGCGTTGTCTCACCATACTGTTTTATAGAGACACAGGTAGCTTCAGGCTCACACTTCCTGGTTCTACAGCCTTGATTTATACATCAGCTCTGCCACTCCTAGCTGATCCTGTAAGAGGGACTTTAGTCATGGAGGTTTATAAACAGTAGTGTACAAGGCTGCAGAGCTATGATGGCTTAAAGCTTGTCAGAAAGTAATGTAAAAAGGTTCCTCTCACAGATAGGAAGCACAGCAGGTCGTGCTTGCACACTACTCTTCATTCTGTGCTATAGGAGTACTAGGCTGTACTTGGAACTCCCATAGAACAGGTTGGAGAGTTCTGCAGAAGTGCAACCAACCCTTCGTTCTAAATGATGACTTTCAAGGGCCCATTCACAGAAGTGAGACCAACACCTATCACATTTGATGGAAAATCCTATCAATATGCCACCAAAGTGCGAGATGAGAACACTCTTTAAAGGGAATGTGTCATCAAATATGACTTATAGTTTAACTCACATTTTTATGTTCAAAAAATTTTTAAAGAATTTTTGGTTATATTTTTTTTTCAATTTTCCATATCACTTTCAATATTTTTTAAAACTTGCAGTTTTCACTTTGGCCACTAAGCCTAATAATAGTCTGACACTTACTGTTCTGTACAGAAAGATTCTCAGTTGTCTGCTCATTATCAGCACAAAGAGGGTCAAACTGAAAGGTGACACTAATGTGTATAGATAAGACAGGATCCACCAGTCACAAGAAGAGATAGTCACAGTTCACCCTTTGACCTCCCTGCACACTGATTTCTTCCCAGGTCACAGAGCATGCCTAGAAAATTCTCCTATAGAAGTGAATGGGACTGAGTCAATCTTAAAGGGGTTTTGCCAGGACGTGCCTTATCTGCTAAGAATCGAAAGTAAACAAGCCACGCTGAGCTGAGAGAGCGAGAGACACAGCCTGAGCACAGAGCCGTGCATAAGGGATCGTGTGAAATGTTCACTCAAATAATCAAACTACAACTAGTAGATTCTGTATACAAAAGACAACAGCTTTTTCCACAGCAGCTTGAAAGCTTCTTCATGTTCTCTGTCATCAGATAAAGCAGGGATCTACTCAGATAATCACACTACAACTAGTGGATTCTGTATACAAAAGACAACATATTTCTACCCGGTGCCTTGAAAGCTTCTTCAGCTCCCTCTAATCACATAAGAAGTGTTCTCTGTGCAAGCCCGGCCAGCAGCTTTTGTCAGGTCGTATCTAATAGAAGCTTTTAAGTAACTAAGGGCAGGTAAGGCAGTCTGTAGCTCTCTTAGGCTGCAATTTTTGTAATCACATATATTTAGAAAAGTGATTAAATACCCAATTTGGAGGATCCCACATCAACATTACATCTTGGCAAAACCCCTTTAAATCTCCTATGTGCATGAAGCTACTGTAAAGCATCTCTCTGACTGCTGTTAAAGCAGTGCAAACAATGCCTAGTGGCCAAAGTGAAAACTGCAAGACTTAAGAATTATTAAAAAATATTGAAAGTCATATGAAAAATTTTAAAAAATTACTAAAAAAAAAAGTGTTTATCATAAAAATGGGACTTAAACAATGACTCATTTTTTGATGACACATTCCCTTTAAGGTATCAACAAACATACTGCTGTTTGACTGCTTGTTCCAGATCAAGAATTTTACTATATTTATTGTGTCATCAGGCACACTTATGACAAGATAAAATAAGTGCACCCTTACTTTACAATAGTCGAGGAACTGTAAAAGAAGGGATTGCTCCGTACACATGTATGTTGCTTTACATTGATTGCGGTAAACATGTTTCTTGCCTGCTCCTAAATTGTTAAGGCTTTTTAGATAAAAGAGAAATGACAGAGTAACAAAATAAACATTAAACCATCTTATCTTGTATACTCTGCCTAATGAGCACATAAACAGCCTCTTCTTATGGGGAATGGCTGCAGCCGCAGTCCCACAAGCATTTTTTTCATACTTGTCATCTTTTATACCTTTCATCTAACTTTTATCTGTGATAATGGCATTAAAATATTCCTTGCAGCAAGGTTATCTGTCCTCCCGCGCAAGTCAGTGTACTTGATAAAAGGATTGCTATTCCTTCATCTGCCTATCTGGCTCTTTACAAGTAAACCCACTGTGTCCCGGTTCTGATCTATGTGGGTTCTAATCCCTTGTACATACATATCTGCTGTATACTCCCAGGGGGGCTCAGTAGGTTACAGACAGAGATCAGTGTAATGCATAATGCAAAAAATACATCCATGGAACAAATGCATTCTTATACAGAAAAGGGTCATGCCATTTAGCTGCCGCAAGGGACGAGATTTAAAGGGCATTTCCTGCCAAGACTTTTCGTGTGAAGTCTTTCTACATGGTAATAGCTGTGTCTGAGTTTTATCAGCTTCTAACAATTGCTGGGCGCCAATATAACTAGCTAATATAACTAGCCCGATCTGTCCTTTGGGAGCTTGGGAAAACTTGCAACCCATATAAGAGTAATAATAGCAGCCAGATAAACACAGAAATTAGTGCACAGACTGTGCTCAAGATTTCACCTGAAGCAACACATGATTAAAGTGGATTATTTTTAATAAGATTTTTTAAAATAAGGTTCCAGGTGTTTACATTGAACCTGCTGAATGTCTGTAGCATCTGACAGCATTACTGACTACGACATGTAAAGACATAATCACATGTGTCCTAGTCTAGGATTAGATTTTATTACATAAGGATTACAAAAATAATCCAAATAATTTGCAGGTCTTTGACATCTGCCTAAAGTTGTTTCCATGTAACTAGCTGTCTACTGACTGTAAAGTTTCGCTTCTAATGCCAACACAACCCTTCAATTAACCTATATATGTTGTTCTGGTAGCTAAAGGTACTGGTTAAAGAGGATCTGACATGTCTCTTCTAGTAAATAGTTCTTTTATTATTCATTCTAAAAATTTCTTACTGAATCTGTCAGCTGTTAGCAGTCAGTGGTATGTCCTTGTGTGATGTTATCCAATCAGTAATGACAGAGTCACTGTGTGCAAGGATACATCCCTTTAAAAACTGGATTGGTAACCCACCATCTGACTGATTCAGTAATAATTTCTATAGGCAGAGAATATTATAAGGTCAGAACTGTTTCACAGGAACACAAATTTCATAAAACAGCTTCCAGAAGGTACACACAGATTATGTTGTTTAACTAATCGTGGATATATGGGAGAAATGGGGTTTAGAGAAGCCCACATTGCCCTCTGTGATGTAACAAACCCAATTGCTTTTGACCACTAGTCTTGAGAAAGCAAAAAGGATTTTGCCAACCAGTATCTCTCATCTGCGCTAAAATCCTTTTGCTTTCCAAACCTAGTAGTCCAAAGCAAATTGAGGATTTGTTACATCCACAGGGGCCGTGGGCTTCTCAGCCCTTTCCATAATCCTTGTGAAAGATGCTTGTAGAGGCGAAAAGCAAAACAAATCTCTACACGCGTTCGTTCGGTGCATTTAAGGAGAGATCTTCCCCCTTCCTGAGGGATTTACTAAAACAGACATGTCGGTAGATTATTTTTTTTAACTAATTGTGGAGTAATAGGGCCAGAGAGGGGGTAAAACAAATTAGAGAAATCCTAAACTTGTGCTCCTGGTAAAATATAACATAAAGAAAAGGATATATTTTTGTAATCAAAAAGCTAACCTGATCTTATGTTAAAATTACACAAGGCGGTAATAACCACAGCTATGGAACAAAGACCATTATTGGTCTTCTCTCCACAAAGCTAACTATGAGTCAACCGTGTTAGAGAATGAGAAGGGAAGTGCTTGTGGCCGTCCTCCCTATTCATTTCTATGGGAGTTCTGAATATAGTTAAATAAGTGAACTTGGCTACATTCGGAACTTCAATAGAAATTTCAATACTCCATTAGTGGGGAAGACGGCCACAAGCGCTACCATTCTCTAACATGGTAGGCTTATAGCTAGCTTAAAAGGGTTGTCTCGCCCAAAGATTAGCTTTCAACATGTTGGGAACACTAAATAAAGATGTTTTCCAAATATATTGCGTTGTTCATTTTTTTTTTTTGTTAAGGAGCTACAAGTGATTTTATCACCTTCGGTGCTCTCTCTTGTTCCAAAGTGACCAACCTGTGTACTTCTTCCCCCCTGCTGTTTGTTCTATCTGATAGCAGGGAGTGACGTCATCACACAGGTCATGGCAGCTCACAACTTCAGACAGTGAGAGCTTGTTTGTTATCTGATCTTTCAGACAAAAGCCAGTAATTACTGTTGTTTACAAGCTTCCCTGGTCCTTACAGCACGAGATTTATCTAATTAGCAGAGGTCTGAAGACATGGAGCTCATATGCTAATTACAGACAGCTTGACCAGGAAGTGACAGAGCAAAGAAGCATTCATTCATACATCCTATGAAACTTTGAGATAAGACAACTCCTTTAAATCAACCTGAAGCACAGAGGGCGCTCATTGGTACACGCCTTTAAACTAAGCTTAGTGGAGGGAAGCCACGCATTGGATTCCTCTCTTCTGGTCACATCACTTCTCCCCATACCTGTCTCAGTTTTTTGGGGTGCTTTACTCTGAAACACTGTAGCTTTCCACGGTAATACACACCTTCCTGAGACAAGCAAACGTAATGCTACTCATGGTTCAGGCAGCATGAATAGGATGACAGGTCCCTTTTACCAACAGGCCAATGATAGCATCCCTGGGAGTGATAATTCATCTCTTTCAACAATGTACATTCATGCATTCACTGTTGGTCTATTTTTAGCAGTGGGCAAGACATTTTGCATAGCAAATAGATGTATTGCCATAAAAGGTCTATCTGCTTCCATTTGTCGCTCAGGAAGACCTGCTAAGAAGTTTTTGACCCGGCCTTGTCGGCTCGTTCCTTTTGCAAATCTAAAGTTTCAGTATAGCCATAAATTAAAATTTGCTACAACATACATGCAAACCATAAGGTGTAAAACTTCAAGGAAGACCAACAACCCAAGAAGATAGAGCCTGCTCTAGAAATTACTTTCAGAAGTCCTGAAGTCTATACACTGGAAGCCATCTAGTTAGATCTCAGTTGAGATAGGCCCAAAGTGGGTCAATTTTTGCTGCTTTAAGCCATTTTGTTAGATTATTAGGAGGCATAAACTACGGTCCTTGAATGACTGAGGACCAAGTAAACCCACAATATCAATCAATATTAATATTAGTGGTGCTATGTTCTCTTTACAGTGAGTGAACAAAAAAAACACAGGTCAATAAACTTCCCCAAGTTTGAACCCCCCCCCCCCTCCCAAGACTTATGTTTTCTAATTTTATAAAACCCTACATTTTAAAAGTATTTTTCTCCTAATCCATTGTATGTTTCACCTTATTCCTCGAAAAGTTCACTTAGCACAGTATGGTCACTGCTATTTTACAGACCACAGAACATTTACAGTACATAAATTATAATATTTATCCAGCTTGTCACAGATAATATCTGTTCTGTCTCCAGGCCCTATAAAAACATTTCTAGTACTAATCAACCCTGGACCACCACTAAACTGACAATTCCCACCACTAAAACTAGCAGATTCTACATCAGATATTCACTCATAGGAAGCTTAATTATGACCCTTATGGCAGCCATATTGGTCATCACCAATTTTTGTATGATCACAGTTTTGTTCATGCTTGCTTATGGTAAAACTCTACAACAATAAGAACAAAAAAAAACATCAAAATAGATAATTAGAACACAAGGCTAAATACCTACAACAAAACCTGAAGATCAAGATCTGACATTTCTCTGGTAAGATCGCTATTGTTTTTTGCTAAGTGGTCTGTTGAAATCTTTTGTTGCACAATTACTTTACCGTCAAAGCTCTACGACAGTATACCAGATAAACTAGTTCCAATGCGGCCGGATCATAGCATACACATGTCATGTGTTCAGTAATACTAGAATGCATGGCAACGGTCTGGGACGTAAGCGTCTGCATGGAATGCTTAGATTACATGCTACCATTGGATGCCATAATTTGTGTAAGCAAGAAAAAAAGCAGAAGGAAAAATATTACCATAAAAAAGTTGTAGCATAACCAGTAGAAGACGATTCATCCAGGCTAGCACCTCTTCCTCTCCAATAGTGAGGTAATAAACTTTGAAATTCATTTTATTGTCATGTCTATCATTGCAATGCCACAAATTTGATCGTAACATACCAAGTATATAACAATGGGCACAGGGGTGGAATGAGGTTTATGTTACTAATCTTAGAACAGCACTTTAGAATCATATATTCTACTTCACTTTCACTAATATGCTGACAAATTCTTACATAGTAGATCAGGTTGGAAAGAGACACAGGTCCATTGAATCCAAATGATAACCCTACAATGTTGATCCAGAAGAAGACAAAAATCCCGGTGGATGTCGATTGTTCCATGGGTATTATTACTCGTAGCCAATAGACACAAACAAACATAAGTAACCTGACAGCAAGCAAAAGTGTAAGAAGTTAAGGGGCTTGTCCTATGTGAGGTAAATAAACTCATGCATTGCATAATGAACAGTTATGTCATTGATATTCAAGGGAGTGGGGCAGCGCTGAAGATTATACAAAGCGGCAGCTCAAAGGTCATAGAAGAAGCATGTCATAAAGAACTGATGGAGAGCTACTGTGCCTTGTTAATCACCTTACAAACTTTCACTAATATAATAACAATATTTCCAACTTTTATGCCCTTAATGTGAGTGGTGGAAAGTCCTACTAGAGCACATGAAGGTAGCACCCCACCACCCACAAGTGGGGGTCTCTCCTTTCTTAATATCATCTACATAATACAACTCTGGACTGGGATTTCAATGGGTGCTATTTGATACCACAATTACCCAGCAGTTAAATGGTTTTACTACAAGTAAAAATCCCCTGCACTGGTCGCTCACACTAGCTGCAAGCCGACCGTGGATGTGAATGAAGCTGTCTTCTCCATTCACTTCTATGGGAGCTCCTTGAATATAGCCTGCTGTGTGTGCTTGGCTGTGTTTAGGAGCTTCCATAAAAGTGAATGGAGAAGATGGCCGCAAGCGCTGCCCTCCTTATTCCCATGCACTGTCGGCTTTCACCCATGCAGGGGATTTTACCTTGTTGTGAAACCCCTTTAAGCTGCAGGTACATGCCAATAACTTTCAACAACAAAACTCTAATAATAAGTTCACCACCATTTTTTTTCTAGGACAACCTCTATAAGGTTGAGACATTGGATTTGTATGTAACTTAAGGAATTTACAACAAAGTCAACATGGGAATAATTTGTGTATAGTGGACAGAGCTAAAGCAAAGTTTCAAATGGTCCAACGAGATGATCATACCATAGTCCCTCAAGTTACTATGGCTTAAAGATATATTATTTTCATGCTACAATGGTCTTTTCTGGGACATTGCATCTAGAATAACATACAACGTCACAGACACTGCTGATCTGCGGCACATGCTTCAAACAAGGATTATGAACATTTTACTTGTAAAACATCTGTATTATTGCAGTGCATGCAGTGATTGTCAGTCTAGTATTAAACAATAAACGAAGTAAGCAGCACCGGAAATTCTTGAATGTAAGTGCAAGTCAGAAGACCCAGTCCACGGGTCAAACGAAGCCTCCAAAATAGATGCAGACAGCCCTTCAACTTTAAAGAGGTTTATTTCCACCCAAACAGTGCAACGTTTCAGCTCATACTGAGAAAGGTTCAGTAGGAGCTGAAACGTTGCACTGTTTGGGTGGAAATAAACCGCTTTAAAGTTGAAGGGCTGTCTGCATCTATTTTGTCGGTATAGTACTATCTCACTCCAGTACAGTGTAGTACTATGTGTTCTGTACTGTTCTTTACATGTCCAGGATGAGCGTTTGGGAACCAGGTGAGGGCCCCATTTTCTTTCTTCTAAAGTACTTGACCCATAGAAGCGCCTATCCTCTACATAGAAGGTGATTTCCAGCTTCCAGCATCTCTTTCTGACTGTTTTATGTAAGGACTTGCTTTATTAATAGTAGTTAACAGATTAGTTTTATTGCCATTATTTCACATTATATTGAGTGATACCAATAGAAACAATTTAGAATCAGTTTGGTATTTTCAAAGAGTATTGGTTCTAACAGACATCGGTCATCCCTGAACAAGTTAGTATTGTATGTTGTAGGACCAGTGAATAATACAGTTAAGAAGTAAGGCGGGGGAAGCAATGTGTATGGGGGTTTTGGGCTCATTCTCAAGACAGGAGTTGGGACCCACATATATCAGAGATTTATGACATATCCTAGCAATGTCTGAGATTGGAAAACCCCTCGGAGAAGAGGTTAAGGATGGGCGTATTGTATAGGTGCACAGGGAGCCAAGAAAGGAGTAAGAGAGTGTGAGAAAAGAGAAAGGAGCAGATTCCCAAAAGTCACAGCAAGCAATGCTCACATTCTCATATAAAATCATATTTGTAATGTAAAAAAAAACTAAGAGAATACATCCACTTACCTTGATGATGCAGGTAACTAATATTGCAGTAGACTCATTATAAAAAATCCATTGTTTCCTACAAGACAGAAAGATTATTTATGAGTGGACATGATTAAGCTGATTCATGCACAGATTTCACTTGGTGATGGACTGTTTATCTATTGGCAGAACCAGGGCGTCAGATTAAGGCCATACAGAGGGTTCCATACAAAGGAGGCAGAGGGTTCCATACAAAGGAGTGTCTGCCAGAGCAAACAAGCTGACTTCTAGTTGTACAATGAAGATACAAAGGCTCCTGCATGGAGAAGTCTGGCTCTACCTCTTCCATGGAGGCTAAGTGAATAACATTTACACAATATATAACACGGTAACAATTGACCTCACTTCATTAAGGTGCTGAATAGCAAAATATATTGATGCTGAATTCATTACAATGAGATGGCAGTCATTTTACAATTTCCACAGCTGTCAATATAATTGTTTTCCCCCAACACTGAAAAGCCAACACATTTCTGTATCAATAACATGTGAATCATATGTATCAATAAGTGACATGTGAATCATATGTATCAATAATTCACATGTGAATTGCAAAGGTCCCTCTAAAAAGATTACTACACATGCATTCAATTTGTTGGCAATGGTGGAGATTCTCGGAAGGCTTGTATTTGTATAGACAGTCCTTGTAATTGTTCTATTAGCACATGGGCTGTGGAAGATCGTCCACTAGAATCGAAACAGATCAATCACTTAGGCAATCTGAAGGAGCGCTATGCAACACTTAATTTGTCCTGCAGCACAGCCACATAGGATCTGCAATCTGAAAAGGAGCTTATCAATCAGGACAAGCTTCTTAATCATGTCAAGCAAAGGCCCATCTTCTAAGTCATGATGAAACAACCCATTTTTAAACAAAAGCCAGAGTGATGATCAGCTCCTTGCTACATGTCAAGCTTATTGTAGCCCAGACAATCAGCTGTCATTCCAACAGAAGCTTTGTCTGGCCAGACATCTCCCCTGCAGCAGCCGCATTCACATAAATGACAAATGCATGGGTCAGCCATGTCCACCAGTGTTGTAGCCTCTCTCATAAAAGCAGGGACTTTCCTATGACATCTGCATTACAAAACGAAATGATCAAGATTTGTTTATATAGTGTACTACGTTACAATGCAGCAGAAAAGCTCCTGAGACATATGGCATACAGTTGGGAAAAAATGTATTTACTAAAAAGATGAAAGAGACCTGTAACGGACATCATAGGGAGATCTCAACTATGAGAGACAAAATGAGAAAATAAATCACGAAAATCACATTGTCTGATATGGAAAGAATTTATTTGCAAATTATGGTGGAAAATAAGTATTTGGTCAATAACAAAAGCGCATCTCAATACTTTGTTATATATCCTTTGGTGGCAATGACAGAGGTCATTCACAAGGTTGGCACACACTGTTGCTGTTATGTTGGCCCATTCCTCCATGTAGATCTTCTCTAGAGCAGTGATGTTTTGGGGCTGTCGTTGGGCAACACAGACTTTCAACTCCTTCCAAAGGTTTTCTATGGGGTTGAGATCTGGAGACTGGCCAGGCAACTCCAGGACCTTGAAATACTTCTTACAAAGCCACTCCTTCATTGCCCTGGCGGTGTGCTTGGGATCATTGTCATGCTGAAAGACTCAGCCACGTTTCATCTTCAATGCCCTTGCTGATGGAAGGAGGTTTGCACCTAAAATCTCATGATATATGGCCCTATTCATTCTTTCATGTACACAGATCAGTCGTCCTGGTCCCTTTGCAGAGAAACAGCCCCAAAGCATGATGTTGCCACCCCCATGCTTCACAATAGGTATGGTGTTCTTTGGCTGCAACTTAGCATCCCCTCTCTCCTCCAAACACGATGAGTTGTGTTTCTACTAAACAGGTCTACTTTGGTTTCATCTGACCATGTGACATTCTCCAAATACTCTGGATCATCCAAATGCTCTCTAGCAAACTTCAGACGGGCGCGAACATGTACTGGCTTAAGCAGGGGGACACGTCTGACACTGCAGGATCTGAGTCCCTGGCGGCGTAGTGTGTTACTGATGCTAGCCTTTGTTACGTTGGTCGCAGCTCTCTGCAGGTCATTCACTAGATCCCCCGATGTGGTTCTGGGATTATTGCTCATCGTTCTTGTGATCATTTTGACCCCACGTGGTGAGATCTTGTGTGGAGCCCCAGATCAAGGGAGATTATCAGTGGTCTTTTATGTCTTCCATTTTCAAATTATTGCTCTCACAGTTGATTTCTTCAAACCAATCTGCTTGCCTACAATTTTGTTTCTAGTGTCCTTCGACAGCTCTTTGGTCTTCATAGTGGAGTTTGGAGTGTGATTGTTTGAGGTAATGAGGTAATGAGTGGAGGACAGAGGAGCCTCTTGAAGAAGTTACAGATCTGTGAGAGCCAGAAATCTTGCTTGTTTGTAGGTGACCAAATACTTTCCACCATAATTTGCAAATAAATTCTTTCCAAATCAGACCATGTGATTTTCGGGATTTGTTTCTCTCATTTTGTCTGTTATAGTTGAGGCCTACCTATGATGTCAATTACAGGCCTCTCTCATCTTTTTAAGTGGGAGAACTTGCACAATTGGTTGCTGATTAAATACTTTTTTCCCCACTGTATGTAAGCTAGGGCCCCATTTCACCAAGCACATATCAAAGGGCTGTGCTTTTGGCATACAGAAGGCTGGTATGTGTCGGTATACCTTACTTTTTTACTATGAATAATAGCACAGTAGACTATGCTATTCTGTAGAGAGGGATTCAGAACGATAATATAAACCACACAGAAAACCTTTTTAAAATGGGAATGTATTGACAATATATGTCACTATATGCCTATAAAAAAGCATATGTTTCATCTTCCATCTAAGGTATGTGAAATATACCCAACAGAATGTCCAAGCACAGTGTGAAGATAGTCTTAAAGAAGACATGTGACATCTCCTAACTTGTACTGTGTAAATCCTTGTGTTCCCTGTGATATAACACTTCTGGAGCATCTTGTCTTATATCTCTGTTGTGCTGTTCCTCTGTTATTCCTCCTACAATTCTGCAGCATCTTCTCTTATAACTCTGTGTTGTGCGGTTCCTCTGTTATTACTCCTAGAAATGTATTACTGAATCAGTCAGCTGGTGTTTGTCACTGCACATTGTCATACTGACCTATTGTGGTAACAGAGTCAATGTCTGTGCAGGGACACATCCCTTTGAAGACTGGAATGGTAACACCCACACAGTTCCTTTTAAAGGGACACTGCCATCAGAAAATATAATTTTTGTTGAAACCAATATTCCTGGGGATTTTTTTTTTAATTTTTAGAAAAATTTATTTTCATTTCTGCAGTCCTATGCAATTACAATTACACACTGTCCTTCTCTAGCTGTGAGATAACTTTTGTTTGGCAGAGCAGACTAATCTCACTTTACTTCAGCTGCCACTTAGCTCTACATTACAAATAGTAGGTAACGGCATAATGATTGCTCTATAGTGCTCTCCACAGGGATAGATAAGATTATATTAAACCATGGGTAACACATGAAAGGAAAAATTTTTGTACTGAAGAGAAGGGGACTGAGTGGGTCCTAAACAATTATCAGACTATTGCTGACTTCTCAGACCAGAGCCAACCAAAAAGAAGGACCATCAAGCAATTCTATCACTGCTGTGCTATCAGAAAGAAAGTCAGGGACAAGCCAGGAAGTCATAGGCAAACTTTAACAAAATATATTAAAAAAAAAACAATTAAACAAAAACAGCTAGCTTTACAGAGGCATTACAAAGAGCAGTACAGAAGAGTTAGAGTCCATCCCAATGGGATGGGTTTTCAATCAGAGATTTTACACCATTGGCGTAACGAAAAACTAAGAACACTTTCATTCTTCCTCCTGTTTTTTGGGCGGAACATGAACAGTTCATTGTGCAGAGGGATGGCTGAATCCGCAAACAAACGCCGTCTCCTTATGTGTAAAAAAACAACAACATACCGGTCAGATGATCCGACCGGTATTTTGTCATTACCGTTTGAACTCACCCGTACTCTTCAGTAAACAAAAGCAACATGTGCTGTGAGGAATGAAAAGAGTTGTACATAACTAATTTTGTGGTGCTGAAAACAAATATGATGCTTAAATTTCCTAAATGGGTCTAATTTTCAAAATCCAGAGCAGGTTGCAATTACTTATGACACTTTTCATGTAGGCTTATAAAAAAATTGCATCCTTTGTATTTCATCATCATCATTGCATTGTTACTAGCTAGTCTATTACACCATCTATTTAGTCCATTGAGCCTTCAGTATTCTATCATTTTAGGGTGACCAATCAAAAAATGTCAACTCAGCTCCGATGACATAATCCTAATGACAGTTGCATCACCTACTTTTATAAATGCTCTGTGTGTAAGGTATACAGTTTTTTGTAGCTTAGTTTCTTAGCATATTGACATGTTTCTACATGTTTTTTTCAGATATATCTCGTGCTTGCATTAACAAAGCGGATAGTTTTTGCTACATATGCAGATAAGTCACTTTTGTATTACTAAGGCGAAACTTCACTATCATGATAAACACAGCCTACAGCGTGTATTTTGGCTGTAGGAGACCGAGACAAGAGTTGGGCTTCACACATAAGCTGCAATAGATGTGCATCAAATCTTACCCAGTGGTTCCATGGTAAGATGCAATCTATGATTTTTGCAGTCCCTGATCTGAAGAGAGCCAACCAACTATTGCTATTTCTGCATGGTGTTCCCATTAGGAAAGGAGTTTCAAGGAAGAAGAAGTGAACTTAACAGTATTCAAACATTCCATCTGCAGTAAGTCCAGTACCACATAAGAAGAATTGCAGGTTCCAAAAGCACCAGAAACATTTTCAGCCGAGTCAAGTGAGGAAGAGGAGGGCACTTGGTGTCATGAAGCATCATTCTCTTACAACCCAGATTTTCTGTCAGCAACCTCAAATGAACCACAATTTATAACAAAAAATGAACTGAAGGATCTTGTTAGAGATTTGTATCTGTCCAAGGGTAAGAGCTTGTTCACACGACGTTTTGGATCCTTTTTACGGATCCGTTTTTGAGGTGTGAAAAGCACATCCGGAAAGCGGATCCGAAAAACGCAACAGTTGATACTTTATTTGGATCCATATTGTATACTTTTTGACTTGCGTTTTACATCTCCGCTTTCCGGATACGTTTTTAGGATAGGGGAAAATCTCTCTCTTTCTTTCTCTCTCTCTCTCTCCTTCTCTCTCTCTCCGCCTCACCCATTCATCTCCCTGCCTGCGCATCACCCATTCATCTCCCTGCCTGCTCCTCACCCATTCATCTCCCTGCCTTGCTCCTCACCCATTCATCTCCCTGCCTGCGCCTTACCAATTCATCTCCCTGTCTGCGCCTCACAGCCGAGCCCATCAGCATCTGCACAGTCGAGCCCAGCAACGGCCGCACAGGCGAGACCAGCAGTGGCCGTACAGGCGAGACCAGCAGTGGCCGTACAGCCGGCTCGGCCCAGCCCATTCATCTCATCTCATCTCCTCGATCCCTGCAGCACCTCACCTCCCAGCCATCCATCCAGCCACCCCCCTCCAGCACCTCACCACCCACCCATCCATCCATCCATCTCCCTGCAGCACCTCACCACCCAGCCATCCATCTCCCTGCAGCACCTCACCACCCAGCCAGCCATCCATCCATCTCCCTGCAGCACCTCACCTCATCTCCCTGCAGCCGCCGCTCACCACCGATGCCCCGTTCAGCCGCCGCTCACCGCCGATGCCCTGTCCAGCCGCCGATGCCCTGTCCAGCCGCCGATGTCCCGTCCAGCCGCCGCTCACCGCCGATGCCCTGTCCAGCTGCCCACTGCGCTTTTTGCATCCGTTTTCAGGAAGCAAAGCGCAGCCGATACGTGCCCACATTGTGGAGCGCTTTTGGACAGGTGCCAAAAGTGGACTCCATTATCTCCTATGGGCTTTCACCTGCGTAGAACGCAAGAAGAGTTGACATGTCAATTCTTAAAGCGGATCCGAAAAGCGCAGTGCAGGAGAGCCCTCAAAAGCGCATCGCCAATCTCCCGTGATAACGGCGATGCGCTTTTGCCATTGAACTCAATGTTAATCACCTAAAAGCCTAAAAGCCATCTTGCTGCATAATGGCAATGCGCTACCTTCAATTCCAGTTGGTTATGCAGTCCACATGAAAGAAACCTACGACAACATGAAATAGTTGTTGAGGTGCCGAAATTATGAACAACATTTGTGGACCTTCTGTGGTGACTTAAAGGTGGTTTCCCTTTTACTAGGTCTCCAGGGTGGATACACAAAGTACTTCTGCTTTCTGTGTGAGGGGGATAGTTGTGCAAGAGAATATCACTACAATGAAACAGACTACGATTACGGCGATACCCAATTTATATAGGTTTTTTTTTATGTTGACATTCCCCGACATTCACTTCAGCCAGGGGGTAATACTGTCCTGCATCCAGTACTTGTTGACCCGTATTGTTGACCCAAGTAAAATTTTGTTACCACCATTAAATATCAAGTTAGGCCTAATGAATACCTTTGTAAAGGCAATGAAGAAAAATGCTAAAGAATTCAAGTATCTCATTGATACATTTCCAAGGTTGAGTGAAGCAAAGATAAAGGAAGGAGTCTTTACTGAAACTCAGATCCGTAAGCTTCTTCAAAATTAAGAGTTTTGTGGTAACTAATTTTTTGGGAAACTTAAGATCAGACAACTATTGTTGGTGGAAAATCTCATCTAAACATATAAGGCTCTTGGCTGTAACATGTACTTAAAAATTTCCTACATTCACTTCTAGACTTTTTTCCCCCAAACTGCAATGAGCACGGCAAGAGATTGCAACAAGATATTTTTGCTGTGAAAAAAAGATATCAAGGAAAATTGAATTTATCAATGCTTGAGCTCCGGCTGCGGGTGGTTAACTCACTTAGCTCCGACAATCTATGAAGGGAGCTTCTTCTGCCTGCTCTCGGCAAGCAACGGCTGCTGTCTCCTACCAGACAACCTAGGAAGTGAAAAATACTTCCCGGGCTGTATGTGACATCACCATTGCCGGCAATGCATTATGGGCATTGCCGGGCAGCAGGGGCGTCGCTAGGCTGTTTTATTCGGGGCTCGGGCCCCGAATAAAACCCCCTGTGCCCCGAGTCTCCCGGGCTCCAGGCCTCTGCGCTGGCCTGGAGCACCGACTGGCTCTTCAGCTGCATGTGCGTCCACTGGACGCACACACAGCTGAGGGCTTCTGCGGGGCAGAGAGCGAGCGCTCCCTGCCCCGCAGACAGAGGCGGACCCGCCGCGGCCCCGTGCGCCTCAGCCAGCAGCGTTGCGATGACATCACATCATCGCGACCGGGCCTGTCCTCAGGCGCACAGCGCGTCATAGGCCGTGCGCCTGAGGAGCTGCGGGAGGAGCGCGGGCTGAAGAGGACGGAGCGCGCTCGCCGGGGGAGTTAAGGTGAGTATTAATGTTGTTATTTTATAGCGTTTACCTGCCTCAGTGCCCCTATATACTGCCTGTGCCCCTATAATGCCTGCCTGTGGCCCCCATATTCCTGTCTGTGGCCCCCTATAACCTGCCTGCCCCTTTTGCCCCTATAATTGCCTGCCATGTTGGCCCCCATATACTGCCTGTGACCCCCATATACTGCCTGTGCCCCCATTTACTGCCTGTGCCCCCATATCCCTGCCTGTGGCCCCCATATCCCTGCCTGTGGCCCCCATATGATGCATGTGCACCTATATACCTGCCTGTGCCCCCATATACCTCCTGTGCCCCCATATACCTGCCTGTGGCCCCCATATACTGCCTCATTGCCCCCATATACTGCCTCAGTGCCCCATATACCTGCCTGTGGCCCCATATACTGCCTCAGTGCCCCCATATACTGCCTCAATGACCCTATATACCTGCCTGTGGCCCCATATACTGCCTGTGCCCCCAATATACTGCCTATGGCCCCATATACCTGCCTGTGGCCCCTATATACTGCCTCAGTGCCCCCATATACTGCCTGTGGCCCCATATACTGCCTGTGCCCCTATAATGCCTGCCTGTGGCCCCCTATACCTGCCTGTGGCCCTATATACTGCCTGTGCCCCTATATACCTGCCTGTGCGCCCCATGTACCTGCCTGGGGCCTCCTATATACTGCCTCATTGCCCCCATATCTGCCTCAGTGCCCCATATACCTCCCTTGTGCCCCATATACTGCCTGTGCCCCCATATACCTGCCTGAGCCCCATATACCTGCCTGTGGCCCCATATACTGCATGTGCCCATATAAACTGAGACGGGCCCCTAAATAATACTGTCTGTGGAAATTAGATACTGTATCCATTCCTCAGATATTGGCCTGTGGCAACCATTTAACTGGATGAAATGAAATACCTCCCTGTGGCCCCAATTAATCCCCTGTCCCCCCCAAACCTGCTGTGGCCCCTATAGACTCCCTCAGTGCCCCTATATACCTGCCTCAGTGCTTTTTATAAAACTGCCTCAGTGCTCCTAATCTGCTCAGTGCCCCTATATTTGCCTCGGCCCCCATATACTCCCCTGTCCCCCCCATTACCTCCCCTGGGGTCCCCATATACTGCCTGGGGCCCCATATACCTGCCTGTGGCCCCATATACTGCTTCAGTCCCCCCATAACCTAACTGGGGGGGTGCTTTCCCAAAAATTTAAAGGGAGTTGCTGGAAATGGAATTCAAGATATTTGTCCAAATCCTCAGGGCGGTATTGGCGGGAGCAATCAGCATGAAGGTGTGAACCGGTGGAGAAGAAAAGGGAAAGTGAACGACGCTGATCAGAAAAGAACGTCTCTGATGAGTCACTAAATGTAACAGCAGGGTAATCACTTATATGTCTGCAGAGTCTACATACAACTAGTATCTACCACTATATGGCCTCTGTATGGCGGTGGTATATTTTAATCAGAGCCTGTGAACAGCTGGTAGTCACATGTGGGGTCGCGTTCGGTCAGGGTCTGGGAGGATTATTTGAGCCTTAAGTAGTAATAGTTTTGGGTCTTGGTTTTGTAGGAGTGTTTTTAGTCACAATCACTTGTCTGGTAGATTTGCTTCATGTATCGGTGGATTATTTGGTGACTGTTTAGGGGTATTGTCATATGAAGGTGAGAAGTTCTGAAAAAGTAAATTTGTCATTGGTGATTTTTACTGTACAGTGACTGCTGAGGAGATGGACGGGATCTGTGTGGGATGTGCAGAAAATTAGTGACGGGAACAGAAGGTTTTTCTCTGTAAAAAACATCCGCAGTTCACAATGAGGCGGGAAAAACACAAAGGGCCTGAGCCCCGGATGTTTTAGGACCCTAGCAACGCCCCTGCCGGGCAGGGTGATTGACAGTCGACATGGAGACCAGTACACAGCAATAAGCTGTGTACTGACCTCCTATTGTATGAGTGATTTGAAGATCACTCAAAGTGAAAAAAGTGTAAAAAAAATTTAAAAAAGTGAAACACAAACATGAAAAATAAATAAGGTACACATATTTAGTATCGCCGCGTGCGTAACGACCAACCCTATAAATATTTCATGTTAATTTACCCACACGGTGTATGCCATTAAGAAAATGCAATCAAAGAATTGTGATTTTCATTCATACCCCTGCACATAACATGGATCAATCAAACGCACAAATCACAGCCAAAGAGGTGGCAATTAAAATGTCGGTTCATCCCGCAAAAAAAAAGTCCTTACACAGCTCTATACATGGAAAAATAAAAAAGTTATAGCTATTAGAAGATAGCGACTCATAAATATTGTTTTACACAATATCAACACCTTTTTTTTTAAAGCGCTACAACATAAAATAAATTTATAAATTGGGCATCGCCGTAATTGTATCGACCCACAGAATAAAACTAACTCACTGCACGGTGAGCGATGTTAAAAATAAAAATTAAAAACACTACTAGGATTGTAGTATTTTCTTCACCCTGCCTTCCACAAAAAATGGAATTAAAACTGATCAAAAAGTCTTGCCTCCCCAAAAATGATACCAATAAAAACATCCACTCATCCCGCAAAAAACATGCCTCTACACAGCTCCATTCACAGAAAAATAAAAAAGTCATGTCTCTCAGTCTATGGCAATGCCAAAACATGTTTTCCTTTTTGAATAAAAGTGTTTTTATTGTGTAAAAGCGGTAAAACATAAAAAATACAAATTGGGTATCACTGTAATCGTATTGACCTGCTGAGTAAAACTAATATGTTATTTTTTACCACACGGTGACCGCTGTTAAGAATAAAAATAAAAAGCATTACCAGGATTGCTGTATTTTGTTCAAACCGCCTCTCAAAAACCTTAATAAAACGTGATCAAAGTGTCATATGCCCCCCATAATAGTACAAATAAATAACCCCACAATAAAGTTATGGCTGTCAGAAAAGAACAACATAAAAACGCAATTTTTATAGACATATTTCTATTGTGTAAAAGTAATAAAAAATAAAAAATTATATAACATTTATATCATTGTAATTGTACTGACCCCATAGTAAAGTTATCCTGTCTTTTATCCTGCACGGCGAACGCTATAAAATTGAAACCCAAAAAACAATGATGGAACTGCATTTTTCCCCCTCATTTTCATGCCCCAATGCTAAAAAAAACTATGGGACCCCTGTGCACCCAAAATGTACAATACACCCCTAGATGAGATCCATGAGGGGTGTTGAATGCAAAATGAGGTGACCTACGGCAGGTTTCACCTGTTTTAGTACTTTGGGGGCTTTGCAAATGTGACAGTGCACCCACCAAATACCGCATTCCAAAATCCAAATAACGATCCCTCCCTTATACGCCCTGCCATGCACCCAAACAGCAGTTAACATCCATATATAGGGTACTTCCGAACTTGGAAGAAATTGCATCACAAAATTTGGGGTGTTTTTTTTTACAGGATTCTTTATAAAAATTAAAACTTTTTAAGCTAAAAATGCAGAGTGCTGGAATAAAAAATTCTTCATTTTCACAGCTTTATTATAAAAAAATTGTGAAACATCTGTGGGGTCGATATACTCAATACACCCCTGGATATATTAAGGGGTATACTTTCCAATATGGGGTCTTTTTAGGGGAGTTTATTAAGTTTTAGCACCTTAGGGTGTTTTCGCAAACCTGAAATGGCGCCTAAATTAAATCGTAAGGAAAATGAGACCCCAGAGCCTTCTACTCTGAGACTTGTGGTTGAGCCAAATAGCGCACTAGGGCCACATATGGGATATCTCTGAAAATGGCAGAATCTGGGGAATCAATACTAAGTTGCATTTCCCTGGTCACATCTACTGTGTTATTGGGAATAATGGATACAAATTGAAAATCTGCAAAAAAAAGTGAAATTTTTAAATTTGCTTTAATTCTTGTGAAACACCTAATGGGTTAATAAACTTCCTAAATGTTGTTTTGAATACTTTAAGGGGTGTAGTTTCTTAGATGAAGTAATTTATGGGGGTATCTTACATACAGATCCCTCAAAGCCACATCAGAACTGGACTGTTGCAAATTTTCTTGAAAATGTGAAAATTACTACTAAATTTCTAAGCCACCAAGGGAGACACGTATGGAACTACAGTAGGCACATCGAAATCCATTTTCTCATCTATTTAAGGCCTCGTTCACACGGCTTATTTTGCCGTAGATTGGCGCCGTACTGCGCGCCGGAGTTGCGCTGCAGTACGGCGCCAATCCGCGGCAGCAATTACGGTAATCCACTGCTCTCATAGAGAACAGTGGAATCCGTCGCTCCTCCCCGCTCGGCGAATCCGCCGCGGGGGGAGAAAGTGACATGCACATTATTTACGGCGCGTACGCGCCGTAAACAATGCATTGTCTATGGGGCTGGGAGCGGCGCCCCCGCCGCGCTCCGGCCCCGCCCCGCCCCTTATTCACGGCGGATTTGTGTGCTCAATACGGCTCACAAATCCGTCGGGCATAAGCCGTGTGAACACGGCCGTACAGGAAGAGAATAATTGTGCTGCACACTTGTGTAGATGGCGGATGCTCAGTGGAAAGCCAATTGGCAGTAGTCCAGAATACAGAAAAATCCACGGCACTCCTTGTGATCTCAAAAAAGATCTACCGTATATACTCGAGTATAAGCCGACCCGAGTATAAGCCGAGGCACCTACTTTTGCCACAAAAACCAGGAAAGCTTATTGACTCGAGTATAAGCCCAGGGTGGAAAATGCAGCGGCTACTGGTTAATTTAAAAAAAAAAAAAATAGCTACCAATAAAATTACAAAGGCAGTTTAATGTCCCCCACAGGCAGATATAGGTTGGTATAGGCAGTTTAATGTCCCACAAAGGCCGTTATAGGCAGTCCCACATAGGCTGGTATAGGCAGTTTAATGTCCCCTATAGGCAGGTTATAGGCATGTATAGGCAGTTTACTGTCCCCCATAGGCAGGTTATAGGCAGGTATAGGTCTTTATACGCAGGTATAGGCAGCTATATGTCCCCATAGGCAGGCTACAGGCAGGTAATTGCCCCCATAGGCAGGTTATAGGCAGGTATATGTCCCCCTAGACAGGTTATAGGTCCCCCTAGGCAGGCTATAGGTCATTATAGGCAGGTATAGCTCCCCCTAGGTAGGTTAATGGCAGGTATAGGTCCTTATAGGCAAGTATAGGTCCCCCGAGGTAGGTTAATGGCAGGTATAGGTCCTTATAGGCAGGTATTGGTCCCCCCTAGGCAGGCTATAGGCAGGTATAAGTCCCCCTAGGTAGGTTACAGCCAGGTATAGGTAGGTTACAGCCAGGTATAGGTAGGTTATAGACAGGTATAGGTAGGTTATAGCCAGGTATAGGTCCCCCTAGGCAGATATAGGCAGTTATAGGCAAGTATAGGCACGTTTTTAAAACAAAAAAAACCCACTTACCTTGCTCCCCGCTGCTCCGTCTCCCTCACCGCTCCGCCTCCTCGCTGTACGGCCTCCCGCGCGCTCTTCTCGGCACAGGCGGGTGATGTCATCAGGCCGCGCACGCAGCGTGATGAAACACGCTGCCTGTGCCGGAAACTCCGGCCGGAGTCCACTGCGGAGCAGGGTACGCTTGCTCTCTGCGCCGTAGTGGTATCTCTTCTCCTGCATGCGCTCCGGAGGAATCGCACACAGGGGAGGAGATCGCTGACAGCGCACGGGCCATCGCAACGCCCGAACGCTGTCAGGTACTCAAGGATTCAGTTATATGCGCTCCCTGAGGAGTCGCATATAACTGAAGCATCCCTGTCGCCGCATGGGCCATCGCAGCGCCCGACGCCGACAGTGACTCGAATATAAGCCGAGGGGGGATTTTTCAGCACATTTTTTGTGCTGAAAAACTCGGCTTATACTCGAGTATATGCGATATTCAACAAAGATTCATATCCAAGATTGACTCTCCCTTCAAATGTTTATAGTGTATCGGAGATATAACAAGCATTTTTCCCACGGTCCGACGTTTCGGCCACAATTGGCCTTCATCGGGGACCGAGATGTGGGGAGAAGCAGGAATGCAGGAGTGTTAAATCTTTTTTGCGATCACAAGGAGTGCCGTGGATTTTTCTATATTCTCATCTATTTTACAGTGTCAAATGCGCCTGAATGTATGAACGTGGTTTTTGTGTGTTCATAAATGGTGTGTGTTAGGCGCATTACGGAATTTAGGCACATAAGTAATGCACCAAACACATATAAAGGCTATAGATAGGTTGGAAATAAAGAAAAGTCATTAGAATAGCATGTCAGTGAATAGAAACTATGGTAGTGATCTTGCTTGGTGGCTACGGGTCCCAGCAATATTTGGGGTGTGCTGGCTCTTATGTTGGGGAATAAAGGGTAACAGCAAAAATAATTTTCAAATTAAATGTAGTAAAAAAAAAAAATGTAAAAATCGAACAAAAACATCGTGGGTTATTTAATTGTAAAACTAGTTTTAGATTGTTTTAATTTTTAAATACATTTTATAGGAGATATTTTTAATTTTTTGGTATTTTTATTTTTTTTTATTTTAAATTTTTATATGATAACATTTTTTCAATAAATTAAATAATAAACGTTTGATCATTATCAAAATTTTCTTTTTTTTTTTTGTATAGTATAAGTTGAGAAATTTTGGGACATTTTTTCCCCTAACAACAAATCTAGCTCCATTTCGACTCCTCAGGCTCGGGCAGATCACATTGAAGTAGGTTCCCTTCGGAGCAGAAAAATTCGCTAGTTTTGCCAAACCCACTTTTCATACATGGCAATTTCGAGTGTGGTGCGAACCCCCCGGGAACCCCCTCCCTTGTTAGGGCATTTAAAAGTGTCGAGTCTTCGAACAATGCGCCTAAACATTCATTAGGTGCTTAGACATTGTAGCCGAGCCCCCTTTCAACAAGTATGGTCCCGATTGGGGCGACTATTGGGTTTGCCACCCCCCTTGACGGATTCCCACATCTCTCTACCCTTCCCACCCTTTCCCTAGCCTTTCCCTCTGTCGCAAAACCCCCCCCTTCGGTCTAGTTTGGAAAATTGCTTCTCTTTTGCTCTAAGATTGTAAAAAATGTTCTTGATTACCGGGTTCGCTGAATGTCTACACCAAAGGACAATGCTTTGTCTTCACCTCTCAATTTGTTAAAAATCTTTAATAAAAATTACAATTACAAAAAAAGACATTGTAGCGGCTCACTTAGGTGCATTTTACACCAGAAAAGGGTGAAAAACCAAATCATACATGTCTCCACTAATGTCACAAAAAAAAGATACCAACCTACCATCGTTACCAACCATCGTTAAAAAACTATGCCAACCTACAGCAGACATTGGTTGATGCAAGTTACAAACTATTTTTAGTGGAAAATGCTTTTATGCGAAATTTTTTAAGTTTGAAAATGGGAAATTTTTTCAAAGATACTTGTCAGAACCAAATTTGACCAGGCAGTCTTCCGTTCCCATGGGCAACGCCCGGAAGGTTTTTAACCCTCTGGGCTGGACCACACCCCGGGAGAGGTGCTGCTCGGGGTTCAGGAGTGACAGCTCGCGCCCCTCCCAAAAGGGGTGTGTCACTGGCCAATCAGAGGGCCCAAAACGCCGCACCAATAGGCTGGGGGCGGTGTCCGGGAAGACCCTTTTAAAAAGGCTCGTTCTGTCAGGCATTGCCTGTGAAAAGGGGTTCCCCCCTGTGTTTTTCCCTTGCGGTCATTTAGATTGGGTTTTCCTGTATTTGACCTCGGCTTGTTTCTTGACCTCGTCCTTGTCCTCCATTTTGTACCGCGTGACTGCTAGTGTTTGACCCTCAGCTTGTTCTCCGTTTCTCTTCTGGTTCCTGTTTTTTGGCATTCCTGACCATTAGCAACCCAGACTGTTGACTTTTCTTTTCCCGCAGCCCCGCACCTTAGTGTGGGGGTTTCGTCCAGTTGGGGACTTTCCACCTAGGGCAAAACACCCAATAGGGAGGGGCAGGGGGGCTGGGGGGCAGTCAGGCCCACGTCCTCCTGTCGTGACAATACTAGATATTTTTCACAAATAAAGAGGACTTTTTGGACCAAAAATTTCTTTTTTAACTTAAAGAAAAAAAAGGTTTGCAAGAAAACAATCTCTGAATCAAAAGGAAGGTAAAAGTTAAAAAAGTAATTTTCACAAAAGTAACACATGCCAGATTTATAAAAAATGGGGCTCTGTCAGGAAGGCAAAAACTGGCTCCAGCAGTAAGGGGCTAAACCATTATTGAAATTTTTTTTCAATGTGGCTGGAAGCATTATTCTGCTGAAAAAGGCCATCACCAGAAAGCAAGATTGACAAGAAGTGTACTTGGCCTGCAGAAGTTTGGGTATGGGGTATTTGTCAAAGCGACATCAACATGAATGCTAAAATTCAATATTTCCCAGCAGGACATTAACCAGATCATCACACTATCCCCGTCTCATAACATCATATCCCATCACAGTGCCATCTCTTTTGCAGATACTGTAAATGATGCACATGTATTTGGCCTTCCACATGATGTATCAGAGAATGTTACTCATCAGACCAGGGCATCTTCTTCTTTTGCAACATGGTCCAGTCATGATGCTTGCATACCCAATGTACAAACATTCAGCAGTGGACAGCATGGGACCTCTGACAAGTATGTGGCTATGCAACTCCACAGGCAGAAAACTGAAATATACTGGGTAAGATTTATCAATACTGTCTAACACTTAAGACAATTTAAACGTTGACTAGACAGTCTTACTATGTGCAACATTTATCATAGTGTTTTCATATTGTTTATTAATTTAGTATATATTTAGACCGTTTAGTGTAACTTTATACCTTTTATTAAATTGGTTTAAACTTTATGCCAGAATCCAAAATCTTGGTGCATAATGTCCTACAGTAAGCCACGGCCTTTCTCTAAACCACACCTTTCTTCGAGGTCTGGCCCTGGTTGTAGGAGGAGGTACATCATTGTCTAGAAAAAGTTTTTTAAAAAATCAGGTGCAAAGCACGTACATCATAATTTTTGGCGCAAATTGGGGCCAAAAAAATTCTGGGGGTAACGTCTTAAAAAAAATTTTTCCGTGTTACCCAATCCCCACTATCAAAGTCAGCATTTACCTTTTCGGCAATTTGTACTACAGTTTTTCTGTGGAACCAGATCAGAGGGGTAGCCTTCATTTTTTCCATTTCCCTTTCCGGGGGGGGGGGGCAGCTGTGGTAAAAAAAAAAGGGGGGGGGGGGGGGGGGGGGGGGGGGGGGTTCCCCCCCCCCCAGTTTGCCAGCTGTCCTATCTTGTACTACTTTTAGTACATACTTACTACTGCATGTAAGAAAAAACCCCACAAACCTACCATTTTGAAGCTACTCTGACCTAGTCATCTGGGCATCAAGATTTGGCCCTTGTCAAAGTTGTTTAGATTCTCAAACATATTAATTTTTACTGCTTCCATTCTTTTAAATTCAACGTTTTTTTTAAAATAATCAAAATAAATTTACTTTTAATTTTAGGGTTTATCGGGGGGGAAAAAATACAAATTTTTATTTAAAAATTTTCTAAGTGTAAAAAATGGTTAAAGGGGTGTTCAATAAAAAAAGACCTTTTTCTTAAAAATCAGTTTTCTTAAAAAAATTTAGTTTTTCTTTATTTAATTTTTCAGATCAATTTTTTTTTTTAAATCCTGAAATAGTCAAACAGCTTCTTTTCTGTAAAGAAAACTGTTTAGCAGTCTCCCCATTATCAGCACAGGCAAAATTATACTAAAAGGTGACACCAATGTGTATAGATAACACAGGATCCACCATTCACAATAGCTCCCCCTTTCTGCAGTGATTAAATTCCAGGTCACAGACATGCCTAGAAAGTTCTGCTCCAGAAGTCAATGGGTCTACTCCTGTTCATGCTATATTGATGAATTTTTGTATTGCGAAACAATGATGTGGCATCCTTTGTGAAATTTGTAGAGGACCTAAATGAAAATGATCTCGGCCTCCGGTTTATATACAAAACCAATTAATTCTTTTTACCATTTCTAGATGTATTAATAATGAGGAAATCAGACTTAACGATTGGCACAAAGGTTTATAGAAAAAGCACAGCCACAAATAGTCTTCTCCACTGGGAAAGCTGTCACTCCAGACCACTTATGAAAGGTATTCCTCGGAAGCAATTTTTGTGGTTAAGGAGAAATTGTTCCGATAGTATACATTCAGAAGATAGGTTCGTGAGGCAAGGCTTTCCCAGAAAAACTTTTGACTCCCAAGCAAATCAGATTCAATCCATTATAAACAAATACTGGAACATTTTACTTCAGGATGGAGATCTTAAAACTATATTGCCAACAAGATCACCTATTACATATAGGAGAGGACGTACTCTACGGTATAGACTGGTTAATAGCCATTTTGTAGCCCCAAGAACAAAGGGCACTTGGCTTGACAGAAAACCATGAGGCTGTTTCAAGTGTGGAGCCTGTAGCGTCTGTAAATTCATGAATCAATCCAACGATTTTGTCGAGGTAGCCACTGGACAATGATATAAAATCAAGACTTTCATTAATTGTGCTTCTTCAGGCATTATCTATATGGCCACATGTTCATGTCCCCTAGATTACGTGGGCAAAACTAAACATGAGTTTAGGAGATGGATAGGGGAACACATAGGGGATACCGCCATGGGGAGAAAAATGATATGATATGCTATGTGCCTTTTTTATGGTATATGCCTAAATTATGCGCATTAAATGCTATACAAGGCATACCACATGCCAGATTTTTGACAGGTTTATTGATTCAGGCGCATTATACACTCATTTAATGCACCTTAAAACAGGCGTGAAAGCGCCTCTTTTCTGACATGTCGCCCTTTGATTTTAAGGACACTAGCAATGGAAGATACATTTATTAAATGGTTAAAGTTTATTACACTGTATTTCAGCTATATATCTTTATAGTTAGGAGATATGATTATGTTTCACCTATTCTTTGCCTGTATTAGATAAGGTACATACTTTGGGAAAGCATTTGTGACTAAGTGGAGGAAGGGAGATACTGTTGACTATTTAAACTCATCCTTGCTGTAATACTTGTGGTGGAGCACACTAGCTCCCACAATCTGGTCTTCTGGAAGATACACCATGTATAAAAACTGTCTAGGTCACTTTGTTGCCCATAGCAACCAATCAGAGCGCCCTCCATTTTCCAATTATTTTTAAAAAGAAATGGGAGCTTGTTTGGGTTGCTTTTGGGGCAACAAGAAAGGGTTTGGGACCCTAAAGTTTTCATAAATTGGGCCCTAAAAATGGCATGTAATTATTTAGCTTTGAAACTGTTTTTTGTGTACCTTTTGATTTTTGTAGGTAACCCCACTGATGAGTCTGCTTACCTGGGACGAAACACGTTTGGGGCTTAATACCAGTGTGGATCATGTATAGACTGGATCATGTATATGTATATTTCACTTTTGTGAATTGTGTCCCGAGACCATCCCAACATCATGGGGAGTGATGTCTGTTGTTGAATGGATGATATTTGTATGAGCTGACATCCTTTATAAAGGCCTTTGGTACACTTTAATTGTAATTTAACACATACAGTTATTTGATCCAGAGACATCTTTGTTTGTATGGGAGCTGCTTTATTTTGTTCCCTTATACTATATTCTTGATTGATTCCTAACAAATTTAGTTTTGTAGTTTTGTAGGGCTAACCAGAAGTGTGGGACCATCCTTATCGGGGCGGTTATCCCGCGCGGGGTTTTTGTCATGGTTTTTGATTCTTAACAGGTTTTTTTAAAGAAATACTGTACTGGAATTCTCTGAGAAGCTCTCTTACTTTTGAATGTGCTGTCCCTATCAGTCTAGTTTTTGATACATACTTTTGATACAAAATATGCATTTAAAGTTATATTTTAATAGAGGTTTATTTTTGTATTTGCCCTGTTCACAGGCATGAAAATAGTGTAGAACATATTTCTCTAGATGCTGTGAAAAACAGCTTTGGCTAAATGGCTGCTCCCATAATCATATACAGATGTCAGAATTAAAACATCTATATTAAGAAAATAAAAACAGCTAAGAAGAAAAGACTATATACCAGTATCTCATTTTAATTAGTAAAAAAAAAAAAATTGGTAATAGATTCCCTTTAGGTGAACTTAAAGTGGTTCTACCCACATCTGGGACCCGTACCTATCTCGAGAACAGGCCCCCAAAGGTCACAGCACAAGCTGGAGAGCCGTTCTAGCTTGCACACAGCTCTCCACTCTGTTCTATGGGAGTTCCGAGCAGAGCCGAACTCAAACCTCGGCTCTACTTGGAACTCGCATTGAACAGACTGGAGAGTAACTGCACAAGCGCAGCCAGCTCTCTAGTCTGTGCTGTGAGTTACGGCCATCTTTTTCATTCATGTTTGAACCCCTTTAAGCTGCTCCAGCACTGCATCACCTTCGCTGTTTATAAAGGCCCACTAGGTAATTCATATAGATGCTATGTCTGGTACTATTGCTTGTCCCAATCGCTTCCTGCAAGCACTGCAGGTCCTTGAATGTGGTGAACAGTAGAGGTGTTAGAGGTTTGCTCATCAATGTTTAGGCAATCAATATTAAGCCCCAGTGAAAACTTTTGATGTAATAAAATGCACTAAAGTATACTTATTCAAATAATACCTGGGCAATAGAAGCTTAAGGCTAGGGCCACACAGCATCGGACAAAAAACGTCCGGAAGTCGACCGGTTTTTGTCCGATACAAGACCACAGTTTTTGTCACTTATTGCACAAATATCGCAGTAATTTCTCGTTTTTTTTTCCGTTGGCCATGCAATTGAATGCACAGGAAACCGACAGAAAGATGCCTGGCACCAGAGTTTTACAACATGTTCCTAAAACCGCCGGTGCCAGAAAACGATCGGAAAAAAAAATTACTTGTGCAGACTCCTAGGGCCACATCTAAGAAAACAGTCTAGGTCTAAAATTCACTTTGTTGCCCATAGCAACCAATCAGAGCGCCCCTTTCATTGTGTATAGTGCTCTAGGAAAATGAGAGGTGCGCTCTGATTGGTTGCTATGGGCAACAAAGTGAGTTTTAGACCTAGACAGTTTTCATACATGTGGCCCCTAAAGTCTATGGGCATGCATCGATCGTTTTTGAATGCACTGTAGACATAGCCTAATAGATGTTTGAAGGCTTTAACAAATTAAGTTGAAGTCTTCAAAGTTATTGCATTTGATCGATCAGTTAATCTTTTTTAAGCAGTGTGACTCCACATTACACAGCTATATTGAAAGACAAAAAAAGTAACCACAAAAAATGCAGGAGTTGCCATATTTACACAGCAATTACTCACAGATCCGTGAGCGTTGTTTGCTTTGTATATCAAACATTTGTGTTCCTGTAAATTAGGAATAGCCAATGAACTAGAACTGCCATGATCATTAAATAGCTCAAAACAATCTTGCCCTCAAATCAGCTTCAAATAATTCTCAGACTTAAAAAAAAAAAAAGTAATATTAGTAAACATAAACCTGAGACCTTTACCATTTACGCAAAATAAAATCTAATAAAAAAATTAAATCAAACTGCAGTTTCCAACAGCTAAGGAAAAATATCTGCCCAAATTTGAGAAGGAACATCAATCACAGGCTCCTGTTCTACTTAATTTATTTACGGAGAAGCAAATTGGATGTGATGTTTGAGAACACGACATTTCAAGGAGATATTCACAGTTTATTGAAGTGAAAACATCATCCCGTATTTGGCTTTTTACACTGTAAATTGAAGAACATTTTACAGTATGAGGCTTGGAGGTATGCATAAAAAGTAATAAAACCATAACAAAAGTAAAACAAGAAAATGAAATATGTGCTCATTGAATAAACAATGTTAACAAAACAGACCTCAAATGAAAAAAACTTTTTGTGTAGTAAGTATTCACTAAAAAGCACAGTACATTTATGAAATTATTGGCCGAAACATGTTGTCGCAGAGCAAAAAGACGTTGCTATGACAAACAGCCAGAAATAAATGACATTTAAACTACTAGGGTAAGCGAAACTGGCTGCTGTCTGTACAAGACTTGCTCAAAATTCTGCTGGGTAGAACTTTCTCATATGGCCTGTTAATGGGGATTATTAAAGCAGTGTTGATCATGTTTAGTTTGACGCTGGTTCAGCCGAACTTGTGAAAAAATTTGCCTTCAGGAAGTCCGGAACCTCAATTTTTTCTCCAGCCCTAACCCTGTCTCTAAACCCAAAGTTAGGATTACAATTAGGGCATATGTGTCAAACTCAAGGGCCATGGGCCAACTCTGGACAGAAGCATAGTTTTTGTGGCCTATGAGAGCTTGGACACAGTGAGCAGGGATGGAAAAGGTCTCCATGCAGAAGGACCAGCTCTCCACTTTCCAAGGAGGTTGCAGCCAGAGGGTGGTATCATGGATTTAGTGCTCTAGCGCGCACCTCCACACCTTTCTGTTCTGCAACTCACTAACGATGGCACTGGCACCCTAGAAACTGACCGAGGTAGAAAGTTCTGCATAAAGAGGTGGAAGGGAGTAGATATAAAACAACCTTAAAGGACATCTTGTCCTTTTGATGACGACATGATGCACCACAGCCTTTTGAGGACAAGTATAATGCTGATGTGGGCCTTGGTGAAAATGAGTTTCACACCCCTTGGTTAGTGATCTTAATGTTAACTTACCATTCTGTGGCACTGCTAGTGTACTGGTTCTCCTGGTGCAGCATCACAGTGGGTCTAACATCACATTTGGCTATCATAACATAACAATGTAAGGGATATTGGACTAGAAGTGATACCGCATTGGGAGCACTGTAAAATGGTAAGTTAACTTAAAAACCCTAACTCAAGGGTTAGGCTTAAGGTGAATATCTGAGTGATTTTTGGAAAAAATTTGGTTTAGGCTGAAACAAATTAAATTGCTTAGATTCATGGCCAATTTGACACCAGCCCAAAGGATCTTGTATATGGTCTGTGTGTGGTAATATAGCTTAGACCTGTTCACATGAATGGGGCCGAACTGCATTTCAAGACAAAAGCCGTGGACATTTGTGATGCTGTATCTGAAAAAAATGTATTTTATAGTCATGCAACTTCTTAGAAACAGTTTCTTGAAAACTTCATATAGTTACACCATTGATATGGTTGAAAATAAACTAACATTAACTCGACTGAGTTGATCTAAGATTTTTGTGTCTAAAAATCTAACTCATAATAAAAGGTTAATCAGTAACAGATCCCCATAGTCTGATGCCGTAGACTGCCTATCACATAGGCTGAACCTGCATGTATGGCTTTTAAGAGTTTATGTGTTTATAAAATAAAATAGAAAGTTATGATGCACGGTTGTGCCTGCCCTATGAACCATTAACTAACATGCACATAGATTACATATGAATTTACACTGGTCAGTGTATTTATATGTAATTTCTTTCTACAGAAGAAACTCCGGTCTAAGGTCCACCTATGGTCCCTAACTTAATTGTCCCTAGTAGTCCCTTAAGTTAAATTGGCTTCAGGATACAATATTTACAACATACAATAGTCTGGGGGAATATTTATCAATCCTTCAAACCACACATCCAAACCCTTACCTCTGCCTGCCGCTTCCACCTGACTACTGCAATATCCTTCTCTCTGGCCTCCCATCTAGCACTCTTGCTCCCCTTCAAAACATCCTCAACTCTGCTGCCAATCTTATTCATCTCTCTCCTCGCTACTCTTCTGCCTCTCCCTTCTGCTAATCCCTTCACTGGCTTTCCATTGCCCAGCGCATTAATTTCAAGTTACTAATCATGACCTACAAAGCTCTCCATAACCTCCCCCCCCCCTACATCTCTCCTCTAATCTCCAGATACCGCCCCTGACTCAATCTCTGCTTCTCACAGGACGTTCTTCTCTGCTCTCCTCTTGTCAGCTCTTCAAATAATCGTCTCCAAGACTTCTCTCGTGCTTCCCCCACACTCTGGAACTCACTCCCCCAACACATCAGACTCTCCCCCACTTTCACCAGCTGCAAAAGCAACCTGAAAACCCATCTCTTCAGGATTGCCTATAACCTACAGTAACAATGCTTCCCCCACACTCTGGAACTCACTCCCCCAACACATCAGACTCTCCCCCACTTTCACCAGCTGCAAAAGCAACCTGAAAACCCATCTCTTCAGGATTGCCTATAACCTACAGTAACAATGCTGTCTTTACTTCCTCCACAAACATGTCCGCCCCTCACCTTCTGTCTCTTTCCCTCTTTCTTGTAGATTGTAAGCCTTCGCGGGCAGGGTTCTCTTTCCCTCTGTACCTGTTGTTAGTCACAGATTGTCACTATTGTACTTGTTTGACTTATGTATGTAACCCCCTTGAATGTACAGCGCCCTGGAATCAATGGCGCTATAAAATAAATAATAATAATAATACTAACTCGTAGATCGTGTAAACCTAGACTAGAAGGTCTTACAATGTGCCATAACTATCATAGAGTTGATAAATCTGCCGAAGGCTAGAACTGTTTAGTCTAACTTTACCACTTTTATAGATTAGCTTACTTTATGCCACAAACTAAAAAAAATTGGCACATGGCATTGTATGCTAGGCCATACCCTTTTTTAATAGTCAAGCTCTTTTTATTGAAGTCATGTCCCTTTTGTCAGACAAAGAACAGAAATTTCTAAAGCATATAATAAATGTGATTTAAAGCATGTACACCACTATTTTTGGCCAAATTTGTTGATAAATGTGCCCCACTATTTTTGAATCCCCACTAACCATACTATATACCATAAATGAATGAGCGCATGTGATTGACTAGGAGATTTAACTAATTATATGAATATTACACTGGTAAAACATTTGTATCAGTGAGGTGCATGCAGAGATTAGCGCCTCCCTACAGTAAAGTGTGGTACTACATG
Source organism: Phyllomedusa bahiana (assembly GCA_025379985.1). NCBI lineage: Eukaryota > Metazoa > Chordata > Amphibia > Anura > Hylidae > Phyllomedusa > Phyllomedusa bahiana. The sequence goes on from JAODAL010009038.1 coordinate 38,218, forward strand.
TTCTATACTGTTTTTTACATGTGCCAGGGTGAGCAGCAATTTTAGACAACGGATGAGGGCAGGCCCAATTTCCTTTTTTTAATGAAACACTGTATAAAGTTTTTGCCCCGAAGAATCTCCAGTCTTCAAAATAGAAAGTGATTTACAACTTCCAGCAGCTCTTTCTTACTGTTATATGTAAGGACTTGCTTTATCTGGGTTAGTTATTAACTCTGTTTTCTAAGTCACTTTATTATAACCACCAGCTCATGTCAATTTTAACCACCATGTGCAGCACAGACAGCAGCTAGACGGGCTAGGAGTGATTCAATAAGGTCCTGGTAGGTTATCACAGGTATCTGGAGCCATGATGACTACATCCCACAGCTACTGGAGGGTGTGTGGGGAAGGATCAATAAAGCAAACATGACGATGATTAATTGTGTTCAGGTCTTGAGAATTAGAGGGCTAGGGTAGTACTTGGAAGTCTTAGTCATAGATGTCCAACCATTGTCAGACGTGTGCCATGTCGCATTGTCTTGCTGGAAGATCCCATCCGCCCCAGGGAAGACAATCAGCATGTATGGATGTATGTGATCCGCAAGGATGGATTCATACCCAAATCAGCTGAGCGGTCCTTCCACATGGATGACATGCCAACATCCATCCATTCAATAAAGCAGAAAACATGACTTATCAGAGAAGCCAATCCTGTGCCAGTCAGCAATTTTTACAATAATACTGTCATAAAAATGTAAGCTGATGCAAGTTGGTTAGCGGAGGTGCAGTGACCATCTGCCTCCTTCGGAACCCCATAAACAGTGGGGTTCGCTGAACTGTTGTCTTAAACGCACACTTGGTTGCTCCCTGGTTCATTTTGTTGGCGAGCTGTTCCACTCTATCATGTTATTCCACCTCACAAACCTTCTTAGCCAACGTTCACCTCTCACATTAATGGAGCCTGATGCTCTGCAGTTTCCACATCACTTACAATGGCGCCATTTTTTCCATCACAGTACACTTTCACCACATGATCACGCAAACAGTTCCCAAAGTGCGCTGTTTCAGAAACACAAGCGTTCTTGGCCCAAAAGCCAATAACTATCCTTTTTTACAATGATAAATTCCCCCTTTTGCCTATGATAGGAAAGAAGGATTTGTGTGCAGGCAGCCTATCACACACCTTCTATACATATTAAGCCAGCTCAACACACTTCCTTCTTGAGGTGAGCACTGCTGACATCAAAAGCAGGAAGTGGTAATAATAATGGTACTCAAGTGGGTATAATTATTTATGTTGGGAGACATTTATGAGGTACCATTTACCAGTTTTCCATACAATTATGGTTTCAACATAAAATGTTCATCCCAGAACCAAATAACATTGTTTGTTGAGCGAACAGTGTATTTGTTTCCAATGCTATGTATGAGGTGTTTTCCTGAAAGGCTAAGATCCCAACCAGTTATTGACGTCATGCATTGGGACATCATATCCTCAGTATTCTAAACAAAGACCGAGGAGAACAACTTGATAATCAAAGGGGTTTGGCCACAATCTAATTTCATACCTCCTTTATCCAGCTTTCAGTGTGCTCAAAAGGGGGGCGTGTGTGATTTGTTTGAACTACATATCATGTGACCCAGCAGGCTGATATCACCATGCCTTTCCCCACAGTGTGCTTACTCCAGTCAAAGAAAGGTCTGTTTATGTAAAGAGCTGTGAGTAGCTACAACGTAGCTGAGTGGTTACAGATTGTGCCTTCCATCACAAGGATCATAGGTTCAAATCCTTGCAGGAGCCAAACATATGGGGTTGAACATTCGCTCTGCAGTGAGTGTATGTGATTGCTAAGCATGGAAGAGACTGACAGTAACTGCCTGAGAGAAGAGGTGATGTCTGAGCATGTGCGGCAAGACTGAGGAGCTCTCGTCCCTGGTTGTATCCCCTGGAGACGAGTTGTAAAGAATGGATCACTCAGGCTATGGTCACAGGATATACTGCGGCGCGTAGAGTACGCCGGCCCCATAGACATGCATTACTCGCGGTGCGTATTCGCCACAAGTTAATGACATGTCACGTATTACCCCGCACGTACAATGCGATCGCATTGTACGTGTGGGGAGAGGAGATCTCTATGAGAGCTATGGATTACCGTAATGTCGGCGCACATCTCACTCGTACTTGAGCACAAATACGCAGTGAAATGCACGCCGAAATTTCCTCGTGTGAACATACCCTAAGGGAGCAGCAAAAATAAAAATGGTAGAAAATTTTTAATAATGACGAAAGGTGAAAATGTCTATTATTTAATTTGTAAGTTTCCCACGTCAATTTCACCTTGTGGCAAAACCCCTTTAGCCTAGAAATTAGCCCAAAAGATATGGACGACCAAAGTTCAGCTTTACTTAACCGACAGACGTAGGCTTGTTCATATAAAATCAATGCTCCATTCACCTGCTTACACTAAAGGCTTCCTCCCGAGTTCCAGGGCTTTCATTAGTCACCTGCTTACACATTTTATAGCACTGCAGCAAGAATCTCAGGACTGAACTGTGCAAACTACTCAGCACATTAGGAATTTTTAAACAATTGTTAAATCTAGGGAAACACTGTTATTTGGCTGCATGCATTGTATTTTTATAACGGCTATGATGAATGCGGCGTGAATGCGTCTGAGAATAACTAGAATGGCTTTCAGGTTTCTCTAATAGGATAGATGAAGTTTTAAAAGTGCTGTGTCTTTGAAATCTAAGGAGAGTAAAAATCCTGTGATATATTTAATTATCAAGTTATAATAGGCAGAGAATTGATAGTCTGATATTGTAATGAATATACCGATGCAGGAGATGCCTAAGTAGTACTTGCAAAGTAAATGCATTTTTTAACAATGGCATCTTCTGCATCTGTATATTCGTTACAATATTAAACTGACTGAGAATAAAGCCAAACATAATGATGAAATGTATGGATTTTATTGATCAATAATTAGACATACAATCTATTTCCATTATCTGAAATCAATTTAACTGGCTTTGTGCTAAAAAACTAATGGGGTACAGTTATGGGCCGTTTACACGGCACAGGACAAATACCGGTCAGTTTATCCGGTATTTGTCTGTTTTTTGTGCCGTGTAAACGGCCCCGGAAGGATTAGCGGAGAAAAGCCCTCCACCTCCACATTCACTTGCTCATATTCTGTCCGAAAACCAGAATGAACAAGCATAATATTCTTTGGGCGGCCGGCGGTCTGAAAAACCGTCAGGCGGAAAACCCGTGCAGGGACTGCTGCACGGGATTTCCAAAGCGCCCCATGTAAAAGTTTGCGGCCAGTTTTTCAGACGGTTTTCAAAACCGCAAACAGTCTGGGGACAAGCCGTTATAGAAATGTTTATAGTAACTTCCTGAGATAAGTATAAAATCCCACAGCCATAACACTCCTCTACATGCGTCACTCATTGCAATCATATATATCATATGATAAGCCATTTGACAACATAATAATGATTTATGATTTTGACTTATGAATTGAAAATTGAGAGCTGGATAGAGACAAAGCCACACTCATATTATCAACAGATGACAGCTTGGTAGGAATTACAGTTAAAAGTACTAGAACAATAAAAGAGGTCATTAAAAGGGTTCTCTGGGAAAAGAGGAAAACGAAATATATAAACTACATGTCTTAATGAAAAAATTCTTAAATATCTTTAATTAGAAAAGTCTGCTCGTTTTCTCTTGGGATAATCATTATAGGAGAACAAAATGAGCCGCCGGGCTCCTTCCTCAGCAGAAACCTGTCCATCAGGAAGTAGGACAGACTTTGAGTTACTTCCTGGTTATGCTGACTGGCATCACTGGGCATGTGCTGTGCTCAGTCAGTCTGACAGACTTGTGGTATGAGGGACGGCTCTGCAGAGTAGAAATGTGACTGAGGGCTGTACACATACACACATATATAAGTGTGGTTGTGTAGATATAGTATATAGAATCTACAGCTCAACTGGGAGGAAGCAGCGGTTGTGGGAAATGTAGTTTTCATGGGTGTCTAGCAACTGTAGCTCCGGCCACTAGTTCAGTGAGAAGAAAGATTAAACATGGCATTATTATGCAATATAACAGTGTTTGTAAGTCGTTCACACCCTGGATTTGGACAGATAGTTACTGCGTAGTATTACTGCACTATATTTTCTTATTTTTTGGGGTTTCTCACACAACCCCTTTAAACATGAAAAAATTGGACATGGAGGTTCCTGTAACCCAAAGGCAAGGAGATTTCCTTAAAAATAAACTCACTGCTACAGATTTGCAGCTTGTTAAAGATTAGCCTAATAATTCAGCATCTGTCTAGAGTGTGGAATACGAGACATCACAACAAACAGGTCTTTTTCTGAAAAGTTTTCACTCTTTATTTACAACTGGAAATTAAGGGCTGAATTTTTGACAATGACAATTTACTTCTCTTCATGTAGGGACAAAAATGAAAAAAAAAATATCATTTTTTTTATACTGTACAGGTACCCGGGTTATGAACAAGATAGGTTCTGTAGGTTTGTATGTAAGTTGGAGCCGGCTAGAACATATACATTTCTGAATGTAACTCCAGCCACAATTTTGTTTGAGCATAGGATAGTACAGGGAAGGAATAACACCCCTGTAACATCTGTTTTGCAGTCTGTGCCCCTGTTCAGAAGATTTCACCTCATTTTCTAACCCTCAAGGAAATAATTCTGGTACCACACATCTTGGTTAAGTGAGTCTTTGGGGGGCTCAGTGGGAAGATTTTAGTTCTCGTATGAGACTTCAGTAGATGCATGGCACACCTTGTCTTCAATTTATGAAATGAATATCATGTATTTAAAACAAACATATAGATTAACAGGTATAGTAACTCATAAAGTGAGATACTGCAAATATTGTAAGTCCAGATATAGGTGTGACATTTTGGCACGGGTTGTCCTTCTTCCGGTCACAACTGGAGGAAGAGAGTCTGATGGCATAAGTGCAATGACTAAAGTGTATAGAATGCAATGGAGCTAAAGGAACATATAAGAGTCAAGGCGCCTGAGGCTAAAATAAACGAGGCATGACTTCATGCCTTATGGGTTGCTTATTCTGGATTAATATTAGTAACAAAATTTTAAAATTTTCCTTACCTCTCCCTTTCATTCACATTTTTCCCCGCCCTTTGTTGAACTGAAAGGGGTTGTCTCACTACATTGATTAATTTTACCTCAGTCCTGTTTTCTTGGTTTCACTTTGAATTCAGGGGTGTGTTTACTGGCTTCTACTACGCTGCAGTAGAAGCCAGGTCTGTAGCTATAGCAACCAGTGCTGGCAGCCTATCGGGAGAGATCAAACAGGTCTGTAGCTATAGCGACCTGAGGAGCTGATGCAGCCCATACAAGAGGGGATATCTAGGAATAGGTAGGACACTGTTAATGGACACATATTGCCAAGTGACTTGTTTTTGCAAGATCCTTAACATAAAAAGCAATCCTTGTAGTGAGACAACCCCTTTAATGAACAAATGTCGTTTCTCAACCATACTATGTAAGGTGCATTGCAACAATGACTTTTATGCTACTTACATGTAACAATGTAAGCTAAGCCTTAGAATTTTGTAGCCTTTACTTCAGCTATGTAAAATTATCAGTGTTGTCTCACAGTAACTCAACAGGTAAAAAAAAGAGAACATCTAAAACTTCTAGGATTTTCACCTGAATAGTCACTCTGACATACTGTATGACATTGTAGTGTCACCATTCCTTTATAAAGTATCAACCTGTAAATACAATCCACCAATCCACTAAGAGAATCCATTTATACTGATGTCAAACTAATTAAAACAGAATAATTTTCTCTTTCCTTATGCTTGACATAACATACAATGGAAGTGATGCTGCAAAGTATACTAAAATATCCTGCAAGTATCAGCATGGCTACTAGTGTCCAAGACAAGAGAACAATGAATTACATTCAACTTCTACTCACACAACATATTTATGCATAGCGTTTATGTCCGACCATGCAGGAAATATTTTGTACAGTTTTGGGTAATAGTGTACAAGAGAGAGGAAGGTTCAAAAGCAGGTAGATGGGTTCAAAAGTGGCAACCAAAGTAATAAATGAAATCTGTAGCCCCCAGCACCCACAAAGATTTAAAAAACAGTGGTTATATAGTTGAAAACATTTGTCTGAGGGATGAATTAATTACTAGTGCTGCACTTTGGATTCAAGGCAGTCAAATTAAACCTAAATCTAAAAATCTAAAGCGCTTCAATTCAGATCAGTCTGAATTGATTTTTTGGAAAAAAAAGAAAAAAAATAAAAAAAAAATCGACCTTAACTGTAACCCTGATTTAGGGTTAAGAGGTTTATCATGGATCCGACAATGTGACATTGTACCTATGGTCAAGTAACAGGAAGAGACAGACAGGACTTCAAGCCGGAAGAAGGGCCAAAACAGTTGCATTGTGCCCCTGGACTAGTAGGTTAACCTCTAAAATCCCTTGAACAAATCTTACGGCTAACCGCAACTTGGAGTTAAGGTTATGGTAAAAAGTTATGGATATGCATAGGGTTACAGAAAAAAAATCTTTTTATTCTCATGTTCGGTCATTCCTGTTTTAAATAGGGTAGGGCCACATTTTAGCAACACAACTAAGAACTATGTTTTTTAATTGTCAGTACAGAGTTCTGTCCACATATCTATTTATGAATGAGGACTGTATCTATGACAAGGAGGCTCCTTCCATTTCTAGAGAAAATGGTTTCAACACCAACATACTGTAGGTAGAGATACCTGAAGGTAACAACAGTGAGAATTTGGACCCGATGCCCATCTTGACTGTAATAATACAACAATACTAGATTACTGGAGATGGATGATTGATACAGGGATTTATTCTGATTTATATTTTTAGAAGGAATTTTCACCTAAAATTGACAAATATCTAATATTTTTTCTTCCTCTGGATCAACATTGGTAAACAATAGTTAAAATGGTTGTCTCATCTCAAAGTTTCATAGGATGCATGAATGAAATAATGCTGCTTGGCTCTGTCACTTCCTGGTCAAGCTGTCTGTAATTAGCATATGTGCCCGTGTATTCAGACTTCTCTGTTTATTATGTTTATTAGTCTAGATTAGATAAATTACCTTCTCTGAGGTCCAAAGAAGCTTTTGAGCTAATGTAAACAGTAGAGTAATTACTGTCTTTTGTCTGAAAGATTAGATAACACACAAGCTCTCACTCACTGCCTCAACCTGTGTGATAAAGTCACTCCCTGCTATCAGATAGAACAAACAGCAGGGGAGAAGGAGTACACAGGTTGATCACTTGGAGAACCAGAGAGAGCACAGGTGATAAAATCCCTTGTAGCTGCTTAACAAAAAAAAATGAACAACGCAATATATTTGGAAAACGTCTTCTTTTAGTGTTCCCAACATGTTGAAAGCTAATCTTTGTAGCAAGACAACCCTTTTAATGTAGATAAATGTACTAGCGGACCTGTGTCTTACTTTAACCTATATTACCAGATAATGCCTAAGATACACTCAGCATCTATTTCAACAAAATTTAAACTAAAATGTAAAATCTTCACCTGGAGTTAAAGTTGGAATTGAAAGTCTGGTATAGTGGCTTCACACCCTCAGGGCCACCATCATGTCTACCAAAATTCAACCATAAATCCAAAATAAGGCATTTTCGCACTTAAATAGTGATGTGAAAAAGTTCTGCATAGCTGTATGATAACCCCAGTAGAAACTAATGGCAGCCCTACGGGCTTTCACTCAGCTTCCCTGGAAATAGAAATTACTTAGGAATTGCTGAATCAAATTTCTAAGAATTTAACTTCATATGTTTATTTCAGACAGACAAAGCAGCGAAAAGAAGAATGCTCATTTGCATAGGCTGTAAGCAGATTGAATGCTGTTTATTTTTAAGTTGTTATTCTCAAAAAAAAAAAAAAAACATTAAAGCATAAGTAAATAAATAGCAGGAAAAACAATGTGACCCCTAGGGGACAGAGAATTTTAATATTTTAACCTCTCCACAAGGACTGTCCAAAAGCTCCAGTATGTGCACTGGCTCCAAGCCCAGGGCAATCCGTCTATTCCCAAAGACCGATTGCACAGCAAGAGCTAAACCTCACTGACTCTTCTATTGCTTTGTCCAGATGGCCTTCTTTCCATATGAAAAAAATAATAGAACTTTTCCTCTCATGCTGCACTGAAAGCAGGCGACCAAGACAGCAGTTCTGCAGGTTTGAAGAGGGAAAATAAACTATTTTGAGTCAGTAGAAGTAGAATATCGCCAGTGAAGGAAAAAAGTAAAACTACTACAAGGTGATAGTTCCAGGTCATAGCTTCCGGCCCAACACCATAAACAAAAAGAAGGGCAGGGTAAAATGTGGAGACACAGGTATCACCTTGAAGCTTACAGGGAAGTAACTTAAAGAGAATGTGGTGCCAATACAGATAAGGATACATATTTCTTCTTAGCCGTTTTTATTTTCTGATTGTAGATTTTTTCATATTGTTTTCCATTTGATTATTGGGGCAACAATCCTACCTGAGCTGCTTATAAAAGCATTCAGAGATAAGCTATACTGCAGCTAGTTGGACATATCAGACTGTGAACAGGAGCTGACTCACTAACTTCTATGGGAGACTTTTCTATCTAAGTGATAGTGTAAAGTGGGGTAGAGGGTGAATGGCGAAACGCTAAGTTATTGATACACTGCTGTCACCTTTCAGTGTAATCCTGCCTGTGCTGATAATGAGGAGACTGTTGAAAAAGTTTCTCTACAGAATAGATAGTGTCACAATACTATTAAAGGGGTTTTCTCACTATGATTAGCTTTTTAATATTTAGGGAAAGGTAAATAAAGACTATTACTAAATACATTACTTTGTTGATTACGCTCTGATCAGGAGATAAAGAAGATCTTATCTCTTCTCAGAGCACACAAGTTTCTCTAGTTACTGACCATCTCTCCCCACTCTCTCTTATTTATCATTGCTCTAAGCTGTGGTCAGTCAGTCCGTCCGTCCATGGCAAGTCACCCCCTGCAGAGTCTTATCTCTAGCCACAGACCTTAATTTTACTCCTTAGAGCTATGTAACTTTGCACAGTGCATATTTTAATTTCCTACAGTCATATCAGTGTAACAAGAATAGCTAGGAACAACAGAGCTGATGTGTCAATCTCTGCTATAGACCTGCTCACAGCCCTAAAAGAATGTGCAAGTCTAAGGCTATGTCTACACAACTTAAGTTAAAACCCGACGGTATTTTAACTTCACCGCACTGTGGGTTTCTTTTGCGCAAAAAAACCCCCACAGTCGGATTTCGGATTCTCATTGGCCCTGTACATTGACGCGACGGGAATCCGATGGGAGTCTGCTGGAAGACAGAACATGTTCTATCTTCCGTAGGACGGCCAGCAGCTTCAGTAGAATACCCAAGCTGTGTAGACCACAGCACGGATTTTTTATTGAGGTCTACACATCGCTGGGTACAGTCAGATTTTTGACGGATTCTAAATACTGAATCTGCAGAAAATCTGACAAGGATCTAGTGCTGTAAAGACCTAGCCTAAAGCTGGCCCTGAGCTGAGAGGAGAGCTGAGTTAAAAAAAAAAAAAATGTTAAATGGGCTACATCAAGATATAATAATGAAAAAGAAATGATAGTGGACAAACCCTTTAAGAAAAACATCAAACATTTTTAAATACTATAATAAATACAAAACCATAATACAAACAAGAGGTAATTTCCCCTTTAAGAATGGATAAACAACAAGATGCCCAGCACAGATAAAACCTTTCAATTCAGACAAGTAAGTTGTCTGATCTTACTCCAAAGAGAAATGTTTTAGCCTCAAACAAATACGAATAAATATGCGCACTTTTTGGCGCTTTTTTTTTTTTTTTTTTTGCAAAAATGCACAGCATTATGTTTGCTATGGATTTCTACAAAAAGCACATACAAAACCGCCCCAGAAAACATACGGCTCTTTACATAGACTACAATAGTAAAATATTTGACCTGCGCTGTCGTTTTTTTCAAAATGTTTCAAAAAACGACCAGCAGCAAAAAAAGAGCTGACATAAAAAACGGTCTGTGTATATGACAGATGGTTTTTACTATACTAGTCTATGGGACCTCTTTTTAGTTTTTTCCTCATCGTTTTTATAAAAGGATAAATGCTGAAAAATGGACGCTTTTGTGTGCAGTGGAGACATAAGACTTTATCGCTGTTTTAAACTGAATATATTTTGTTTTCGTCTATTGTTAGTCGAGGAAACCACAATGACCACAATGTTCCCTCCATGTCACAGGCTTATCTCGGCTTCCTGGACCCTTGTGAGTGGGACATGTGGCGCAGGGGATAGTGATGTCAACTATAGTAACACCAGGCCGAGAGAAGGGCAGTGTGCACAAAGCCTCTACAGTGATATTGGGACTCCCTAAAAGTACTTCCCTCTACAGAGTTGCAGACACACCATGTGCCACTATATTCTGACTCTATATGGCACCGTATAACAAGGATGTTGTCCCCTAGGAGCAAAATGTCTGATGGAGCATGCCCCAATTCTTTCTCTTCCAGATTCCATATACCTCCATATAAAAATATAAGGCATAAGCAGGTCCAGTATGGCCCAATAGCTGTAAATGATATGTTATGGCTCCATACAATTCAAGGTAGAAATATAGCTACTGCAAATTATTTAGAAATTCCTTGTAGGGTAGACAATCTCCAGAAAAATAGTCTAACAAAATGCAGATTCTCTTTGAAGATAAATTTGGATTTGGAATTTCTTCCAATTTTTTTTCCAATTAATTTTGGATTACTAAACTTTCTGGACTATTAGATGCCAGATAATTAATAAAGCTACTGCACAGTGCATAGTTTCTTTTAGATGCTTCTGACTTCTGAGTGTATTGTTCATAGCAACATACAAAGCACACAATAAAAGGGTGGGAAATAAGCCCAGCACATTATATTGGCAATTATGAAAGAAAGCTCAGAGAAAGCAAAAAAAAATCAAAATATGCAGCTGGCAGCCATCCATCCATCACCGGAAATAACAGCCCAAGGTAATTTAATAATGTCTGCTCGGCAAACACAATGTGTGCATAATAACCTGACCGTATATGGCCATAAGTGCTCTTACAGAACACACAATTTGGTCGACACGTGGAAAATGGCAAAGGTTCCCGAATCTGCTCTAACTGTATAGATAATTAGACCATAATGCAAGAAAACATAACAACCATTGTACTTGATAATGTAAGGCTATCATAAGGAAAAATGAAAGTAAATAGTAAAAACCATGAACTGCTACTCATTCTAAGTAAAGGTGTTTGGAAGCATTTGGACATAGGGAACTTTAAGAGAACCTGTCACATAGATTATGCCCCCTTGCTGAGGACAGCACAAGCTAATGACAGAAATGCTGTTTCCAGCGCTGTGTCCCTTATTCTGTAAGATGCAGCAGTTTTAGATTATTTAGTGCTTAAATCTGCAGTTTTCAGCCAGAAAAGAGTCATGAAAAGAGTCAGTTTTTTTCAAACTCCATCCACCTGAGGCTAGCCCCGCCCACCTCAACTGATAAAACTATTACTTTGAATAGGTAGAAACGTGAATCACTGCCAAATTGGTGTGGCTAGCCTTTGGTGGGCGGGGCTAATACCTGCTCATGATAAGATTTGAGCATTAAATGCTCTAAAACTGTTGCATCTTCCAGAATAAGGGACACAGCGCTGGAAACAGCAGGTCTGACACCAGCTTGTACTGTCCTCAACAAACGTGAATATCTGATTGTAGCAAATCAATGCAAGTCTACTGCCATAATGAAGAATTCAGACTCATTTTTGCTCCGTTGTAGGTAGACCACACTACTGTGTCCAGCAAATAAAGAGTGTACGTTTAGAAAATAGAACAAACCTAGTTTAAATAACATTATGTTTGAGCTGTTGTTTTCTATGACTCCACCAAGGTACTGTACACATCAGCAAACAGTTTTTCCTGGTATTTACCTGCAACAAAGCCAAAAATGGTATGTAAATCTATTCTAATGTTGTTAGAGAGAGCTCATGTAGTTTGGCAAGAATAGAGCATGTTTGTGCAGATTGCCATGGGATCCACCCTAAGCCTAGTGGGTCCTGGCATCTGCCCTAGTTTGCCCAATGTGCATATACTTTAAACAATTTCAATTTTCCTGTCCTAAGAAAATATGCATTTAAAAGGGCTCTACTCCATTAATTCAGCACCTGATGGTCCAGAAATGCAAGTTCGACATGCAACAAAAATAGTCTACAAAAAGGATCTCTGCTTTCCACCTCTGTGGCATATATTTATATGTGTATATTTATAGTACTGTGCAAAAGTTTTAGGCATGTGTGTAAAAATTTCTGCAAAGTAAGAATGCTTTCAAAATAAAAGTGTTTATTTTCATCATTAACAAAATGCAAAGGGACTGAACAAAAGAGAAATCCAAATAAAATCAATATTGTGTTACTTCCTTTTGGCTTTAGTACTTCTAGGTACTTGTAATTGCAGGATCTCGGCAAGGAGGGTGATCCAAACATCTTGGAGAACTAAGCACAGATCTTCTGAGCATGCAGGCTTGCTCAAGTTCTTCTATCTCTTTCTGTAATCTCAGGCAGGGTCATTGACATTGAGATCAGGACTCTGTGGGGGCCATACCATCTCTTCCAGGACTCTTTCTTTACGATCAACTTCTTAAAGGTGTAGTCTGATCTCTAGAAAAAATTAATTCTTAGCGGCTGGTGTCCCTTTAAAACAAGGAACAAAAACGGATACTCACCTTCCTCCACTCCCCTGTCCAGTGCTGGGTTTTCTCTGTGTTATTCTTCCTAACATTGATTGACTGATTGGCTGCAGGGGTCAAGTGCCTGTGTTTACATCATCATTCCAAGCTGTTCACTTTCCATCTGTGATGTAAGGATGCGGCAGGTGACTCAGCATCATAATCAGAGACAGAAGAGACCCAGTGCTGACAGGGAGGTAAGGATGCAGGTGAGCATAGTTTTTTCTTAAATTAATGGAGCACAAGGCACTCCATCTTTATTTATTATAGGAACCAGACAACCTCTTCAATAACATTGGATGTAGGCTTAAAGGGGTTGTCTCACTACAAGGATTGCTTTTTATGTTAAAGATCTTGTAAAAACAAGTCACTTTGCAATATGGGCGACATGTATGATCGAGCTTTTCGCCTGTTTTCAGGCATATAATTTTCCTCACTGTGCCGGCTCCGCTATCGAACGCAGTAATGCGCTGTTAGTGGCAAGCTTCTGCACTTTCTTATGCGCCAAACATGAAGGGGCGTTCTGGGGCGGGACGCACCACATTCAAAATCTCCAACGAACGTATGTATGAATGTGGGTCGGCAAAATGAGGCAAATTAGAGCTCCGACAGGCAGACCAATTTCAATGTGGTCTTTCTGTCAGAGGCTTCGAAGTTTGCCCCGCATGTATGAGCGCACTTCGGCGTCGACATACATCAGGCGCAGTTTTCACGGAAAAAAAACGTGAAAACAGGCGCTTCGACGTGGCGATCTTTATACATGTCCCCAGATATGTCCATTAACAGTGTGAAAGAATGTGTTATCAGATGGGGATCTGTGTTGAAATGTATTTTTGCTGCTCTCACCCTTTATTCTACATACAGCAAGAGCCGGCACACCACAGGTCTTGCTGGGATCTGTGGTCCACCTAGCAAGATCAGTACCAAAGTTTCTATTCACTGACCTGCTCATCTACCGACTTTTCTTGAATTTACAGCCTCTCTATAGCCTGTATACATTTTTGGTGCATTATTAATGCGCCTAAGTTCCGTCATGCGCCCAACACATAGGCGAGGCGCGATGAACTTTAGACTCCATTTATGAGACAAAAAAAACACTTTCACACATTCAGGCGCATTATACACTTTGCACAATGCACTTCGACGCACCTATTTGCAGACATGTCTCCCTTTGTGTGTTTTTTTTGCCACAGATCCGCGTCCAAAACCCAATAGTACTCTATGTTGCAAAAAATTATTGAAAAAATGAAAAACGTGCCAAAAAACTGCACCAAAAAGTGAAAACCAAGTTAAAAATGATTTGGTCTGGTAAAATATTGTTCAAATACTCGTCGGACAGGAGTCCAACACGTATTTTGTTGTGTGGACGCAGCCTAAAGCTGTTGCACAACACTATGCTTATACGAAAGTCATGTTTATATAATGTAAGCATGAATCCCACCCCTGGTTAACCTGTCGGACTCCGGGCTGGTAGCAGACAGCTTGGAAGCTCAAAACACATCAGGGATGGATGCTATCTTGCTATGATTCTAACTACCTGGAAATAAAGTTTTGATATTTTATATTTTTGGTGCTGAAATAATGGAGATTTTGCCGACTTATAATAAAATACTGTTTATATATCTTTTGCTAACAATACCTCCTGCTACTCATTCTCCTGTTGCTAAATCACAAAGAACATAATGAAAGCCTTTTGTTGTCTGTCAAGTAATGTACATTAACCGTGTGGCCAATAATATCCCAGCTCACTTGTGTTCTGTGTTCTATTCATAGCCCCTAATGTGATCACCTCTGTGTTCTAAACTAAAACATTAATTCAGAGAATTAAAAAATATACCGTACTTTAAAAGGAACCTGTCACTGTAAAAATGCTTTCCAATCTAACAGCATCATGTTCTAGAACAGAACAAGCTGAGCAGATTGATATATAGCTTAGTGTAAAATGATTCAGTATAACTGTAATGTATTGATTTAACCCCTTTAAGGGGTTGTCTCACTACATCGATTCATCACACCTCAGTCCTGTTTTCTCGGTTTCATTTTTGAATTCAGTGTTTACCGGCTTTCCTGGGTTCTACTGGTCTATAGTGACGAGCTGCTGAAGACACCAGGGGCGACATGTATGAAAACTGACTAGGTCTAAAACTCACTTTGTTGCCCATTGCAACCAATCAGAGCGCCCCTCTCATTTTTCCAGAGCACTATATGAAATGAAAGGGGCACGCTGACTGGCGACTATGGGAAACAAAGTGGGTTTTAGACCTAGACAGTTTTCATACATGTGGCCCCAGGTCTGTAGCTATAGCGACCAGTCCTGGAAGCCTATAAGGAGAGATTGAACAGGTCTGTAGCTACAGCAACCAGAGGAGCTGATGCAGCCCATACAAGAGCAGATATCTAGGAAGAGGGAGGACACTGTTAATGGACACATATTGTAAAGTGACTTGTTTTTGCAAGATCTTTAACATAAAGAGCAATCCTTGTAGTGAGACAACCTCTTTAAGGACCGTCTGCTGTCTAGTGATGTCGGGCGGTACAGTTCCTCTGTCGCTAGGGGAATCCCCTTTGATCATGCCATGGTCTACGGCCGCAGCAATCAAAGGGTTAAACGGCAGGGATTAGAGGAAACCTCTGAATCCAACCATGCTCAGAAGCTGCTCTCACAACGGTGCTGTTAAGGCATGTTCACACGGTTTAAAATGGGCCGTATTTCGGTCCGTAATTACGTGCCGAAGTGCGCCAATTACGGGCCGAAAACGGCCCATTCATTACGGTAATTCACAGTTCTCATAGAGAACTATGGATTACGTCTCCTCTCCCCGCCGCTAGAAAGTGACCTGTCAATTATCTCCCCGCCGCGGCTCGCCGGGCGGGGAGATAATTGACAGGTCACTTTCTAGCGGCGTATACGCGCCGCTAGCAGTGATTGTCTATGGGCCGGCGAAGTGCCGGCCCCCCGCTCACTCCCCCGCTCCCGCCCTCGTCCACACAGCGTAATTGCGGGGCGTAATTACGTCCCGCAATTAAGCCGTGTGAACATAGCCTTACAGGGCAGCGATGGGAGCCTTGCTCTGAGGCAGCAACGTCAAAAAAGCAAATCAGGGATCGGATCCTTCCTCTGATTGCTGCTGTTTATCACTTTGAATGCCATGGTCCAAAACCAAGATCAAAGAAGATTCCTCTGCCCAATCAGTTTGCTGGGTTTCCCACTGCCTGAAAGAGTCACAGTCACAGTCAGCCATGGTTACCTAGATTAGAACCAATTTCTGTCTGTGAAGTAAGCCTGCTGTCAGGGCACACTGTGTGTTTCCCTGACAAAAGTCTGTTTAATACTGGCACAGAATATAATGCAATAGAATACATGAGTATGTTACTAATACATAATAAGTGTATATTAAAGTTTAAAAAATAATTATCCCTTAAAAAGTGTGCAAAAACTTAAAATAAATACCGTAATAACATAAAATAACTATTTCATATAAAAAATAACTGTGCATAGATTATTCACACAAAAAAAAACTAGGCATATTAGGCATCCACAAAACCATAATAACCTGTAGAATCAATGTAACAGGCTATTTACTGTGAAACGTCAGTGGTGTAAAAAAAACAACAGCGTGACTATGAAAATAGACAGAAATTATGATTGCTGAAATGCAAATACAAATACTGAAAAATGTAGGTGGACATTAAAGCCTTTCAGAATTGGCCCTTAGTGGGTTAAACCCTTGTTCATTCTGGGCTTAGGAGTTCACTGGGTGGTCTTTTGCCTCTCTGTGTTTCAATAGCTGTAACTTTTTTATTTTTTAAGTGACATAGTTGTATGAGGACTTGTTTTATGCAAGAGAAGTTGTATTTTTGGGGGACATAGTTGAAGTTTACGAATAAATTACTGAAGAATTACTTGAATACTTTTTTGCAGCGTGTACATAAAAAAGTATTTTTCTGCTTTTTTTTTTTTTTACACCATTCACATTTCACACTAAATAACCTGTTAGATTAATTATACATGTTATTATGGCCATGTAGATACCTTATATGTGTAGATTTTTTTTTGTTTAATATATGCACAATAATTTTTATTCAATATTTATTTTTATTTTATTAATTTTTTCCAACACTTTTTTATGTTGTTTACCTTTTTTTAAAAAATTTCATTGAGTGATAACTATATAACACTTTTTTTTACACTTAGTAATGTATAAGCATACTATTATAAGCTAATACATTATATTCTGTATCGTCAATATGACCCAGGCTGCTGTCAGGGCAACACACAGTGTGCCCTGACTGCAGACTTGCTCTACAGACAGTCCTGGGGATACTCCAGTAGCCTAGGGCTGACTGTACAGACATTCCCCGGGCTCCATCGGGTCACACGGAGCCCCAATTAATACTTTCAATGCTGGACTACGGTATTGAAAGTATTAAATGACATTTACAGAGACTTCTCCAGGAACTGAGCTGTTAAGTACAGCTACGTTACTAGCGCAGTTAAGACGCTTGGAGCCACAAAACCCCTCTGCCTTTAGTGACATTTTTTGCCGTTGCAGCAGACAGATCTGCAATGCTTGCCCTCAAACTTTGGTGGGAGTCGTGAGGGGTTTAAAAGACGTAAAAATTATTCAATTGTAAACCATCTAAATAGACCTCATTTGAAAATCTGCATTGCAGTCCACACGAACTGAGGTCAGATTTAAATAACGCAGCTTTTCCAAAAAACTTAGAACATGTTCAATAATCTGCCATTTTTCACGTCAAAAAACGTGTACCAAACATGTCAGATCTACATAAAAAACCCCATAGAGATGAATGGGACTTATTTTCTGATTGTAATCAAGCAGAAAAAAACTACCTTAAATTCACATTGAACGTGCCAAAAAGTTTGACATCATGTGTGGACATACCCAGAATCAGCAGAAAATTGCTATATATATCCTTATTATAAAGAATCCTTTCCCACAGCAATATATACCTGTCTGCTCAGCTCATCCTATTCTATAACACTATTCTATAACACTTTCAGGTTGGACTCCTTGCTCAATGTCATAGGTTAAGTTTAAGGCTGGATTCCAATAATAAAAATCCTACACTGCACTTATAAAGCTTATTACTTGCAAGAAGGTATTCAGGCCTACACTGTGAACTAGCCATAGAGCACCTGTAGTGTCTCTTTGGTTCACCTTGTGCTGCTAGGATATAAAATCTTCAAATTTTTAGCCAATGACCTAAATCTATATATTAAAGGGGTTGTTTCACTACATTGATTCATCTTACCTCAGTCCTGTTTTCTTGGTTTCACTTTGAATTCAGGGTAGTGTTTCCTGGCTTCCACTAGGCTGCAGTAGAAGCCAGGTCTGTAGCTATAGTGACCAGTGCTGACAGCCTATCAGGAGAGATCAAACAAGTCTATAGCTATAGCGACCTGAGGAGCTGATGCAGCCCATACAAGAGGGGATATCTAGGAATAGGTAGGAAACTGTTAATGGACACATATTGAAAAGTAACTCGTTTTTGCGAGATCTTTAACATAAAAAGCAATCCTTTTAGTGAGACAACCCCATTAACTAAATCAACAGTCATGGGGACAGGGACACAATTTTAAAACTAATTTTAGAGCCACTTTTTTGTTATTAAAAATAATATAAGAGAAAGAGCATGAAAAACAGACATTTCCGTTTCAAGTTTTACATTTTCCTTGCTATTATTGAAAACATATTTTAATGTAAAACCCACATAAAAGTAAAGCATTCTATAACGAAAAAAAAGCAAAAAAGAAAAATAAAGAAATGTGTCTGGTCATGGAAGAGGAAGATGGCCCGGTCTCATTCTGGTTAAAATAAATGATAAGGGAACACAGAAAATAATCTATTGGCTACTCTGTCAGCAAGTTGTTGTATGTTCCTAAAACATCACTTTAAGGTGCTTTCACATGGTGCATTTTTGGTGCGTTTTTGATGCGTTTTTTCAATGCATTTTTTGTGCAGGAAGGCACAGCAATTAATGCTGTACATTGCTGCACAAAAATCGCTGCAAAAATTGCGATAATTACCGCAATTTTACCACGAATTTACCACGATTTTTGCCGCGATTTTTATGCAGCAATGTACAGCATTAATTGCTGTGCCTTCCTGCACAAAAAACACATTGAAAAAACGCATCAAAAACGCACCGTGTGAAAGCACACTAAGGCCTTGTTCACACGGCTTATTTGGGCGCGGATTGGAGCTGTACTGCACACCGGACTTGCGCTGCAGTACGGCTCCAATCCGTCCCAGTAACTACGGTAATCCACAGGTCTCATAGAGAACTGTGGATTCCGTCTCTCCTCCCTACTCGGCGAATCCGCCGGGCGGGGAGAAAGTGACATGTGAATGATTTACGGCGCATACGCGCCGTAGATAATATCAGTCTAGGGGGCCGGCGCGCTTCCGGACCTCCGCCCCCACGCCGCTGTTACGCCCCCGTCCCCGTAATTACGCCGGCAATAAGCCCGCGATTGAACCAGTCTTTTAGGAACACATTTCAGAAATACGGCAGATGGCAATTAATAGCCTCTTCCCCATCTTTAGGGCGTATGTATCACACTGTAAATTTTGCTGAGGGCGTTACTTTTAACTGTGAATTACCGTAATGAATGGGCCGTTTTCGGCCCGTAATTGCCGCACTTCGGCAGGTAATTACGGACCGAAATACGGCCCATTTTAAGCCGTGTGAACATGGCCTTAGATGACAGGTGGACAACAGGTGAGACTCAGCTAAGGGGCTTACCTTTATGGCTGGGTTCAAACGTCACCGCATCAAAAAAGCCACAAAAAGGCATGCATCTTTGATTAACCCAAATTTCATCTTTGTTTCAAATCAGAGTAAATTATAAAACCATGCATTTTTTAAAAGACATTCATTTTTACTGTGTTTTTACGTGTTTTTTAAACAAGTGCTTGCTGCATTTTTTATGCAGGTATGGACGCAGTATGTCACAATGTGACCGGGTCACCTTTCCTGTAAAGCTTATATTCCATTATGGCACGCTCCTGTGTCTGAAGCATCCATAATAAATGTGTCTGAGAAACACGTGCTGCACCACGAATGCCCCACTTTTTGGTGCATTTTAAGACCCTTTTCTGGTGCAACAACAATAGTAAATGTGGGCCACTGTTTTCATCTATACTGAAAGAACAGAATGATTTGAAATTGTCTACAACAGAGGCTGCAGCAGGTTTCCTTTGTCCCTATTATCTTGAACAGGGACAATTTTTAAAAAGCAGCTGGTAGAAGCAGCTGACAAAATTGGGACCCACTGTTTAAAGGGAACCTATCTCCTATATCATTTTTTTTACTAATTAAAATGAGAGACTGATACACCTTCTTTTTTTTTTTTTTGGCTGTCTTTGTGTTTGTAGATTTTTAACCCCTTAACAACACTGGACATGCCGGTAAGGGGCTTTGTAGTGGAAAAGTGCCGAGATCCCGGTACACAGTCGGCGGGTGTTAGCTGCTAATTCTAACAACGCCAGTTACAGCGGCTCCATCCCACAATGTTTAACTCCTTAGACAGCAAACGCTGTAAAAAAAAAAAAAAAAAACGCAAACATGGTGCAAGTACGTTTTATTTTCACATTTTGACCCACTTCACTGCAGCCAACACGTGTCCAAACACCTAGCTGCCTGTTGGATATGTGTTGGATCCGTTTAGGATCCAATCGCTGCTGCGTTTTTGGATGTGATTTTTGGATCCAAAACGGATCCAAAATCGGATCCAATAAAGCCCTGTGAACGGCCCCTAACAGTAAGACTGTCCTTGTTGCCCATAGCAACCAATAAAGGCTCAGCTTTCATTTCCCAGACCAGTTTAAAAAATGAAAGTTGGTTGCTATGGACAACAAAGACAGTCTTACAGCAATACAATTTTGATAAATGGGTATTAAAAATTCACAGTTGTAGATCTTTAGTGTCCCCAACAAAATCCGTAACAATAAACCTTTATTGCAGATTTGTTAAATTTTTTGACTTTCCCACTGACGTCAATATCATAAATCTGTGAAAAATATGTAGCATATTCAGTATTCACCGACATGTTAGCATACTGTGCGCTGGGGAATATGCAGGTTTAACATGGCACTCAATGAGTGCTATGATTTTACCATATTTGTGTGGCATATTTTGGGCGCATTGCAGTGCAATTGCGTGCCGAAGTATGCCCAGCAAATACCTTGTGTGAACATACCCTATCTGTTACAGAAGATGACATTAAAAAATGTTCACAGCTTATGGATAAGATTTTTTAAAATCTCATCCACTTTGCAGAAACTGCAATACGCTGTGGATTTTCTGCATGCAAAATTGCGGAAAATCCACAGTATATCCATGCATTTAGGGCTTGTTCACACGACGTTTTTGTGATCCGTTTTACGGATCCGTAAAACGCATCCAACAATGGTCAGTGTGATCTACATTGCTTTCATTGCAAAAAGCGCATCGCTGTTCACACGAGTGATCGCCGATGCGCTTTTCGCGATCCGCTTTTCGGATCCGTTTTAAGAAATGACATGTCAATTCTTCTTGCGTTTTACGCAAGAGAAATCCCCATAGGAAACAATGGAGGGCGCTTTTGGCATCCCGAAAGCGGATCCAAAAGCGCAGCATACATTTGGGTACGTTTTGGATCCACTTTTGATGCCAAAAGCGGATCCGTAAAACGCATTGGATTTAAATTAAATATTAAATTTGAATATTATGTTTGGGTTATATTTTGTATCAATTTAATGGGAGGGCTAATTTTTCTGATGCAATGTGCTATTGGAAAATGCCTTCATTCTACATGGGTAAAGGAGAGGAGGATAATGTCAGTCCCACAGCCCCCAGCATACCGCCGTATGCAAATGGACGTCGGGTCTCTGATCTCAGAGGTAAGTAATTATCTCTTTTTATTAATAATTATTTTTATTAATTATTAATTATTTTTTTATGATCATGTGACTAAAATCATCAATTATTACTATTACAATTTAGTTTATAAATGATTGTTATTAATTCATTTATATGGGGTGGGTTTTGAAAACTATTGGTTGATTTAAAAAAAATAGCGGGAACGGGTTCTAAAATCATAGGTGTGTGTACAGATTATTATTATTATTATTATTTATTTTTAAAGCGCCATTGATTCCAGGGCGCTGTACAATCGAGGGGTTACATACAATACATAAGTCAAACGAGTACAAAGATAAATGAACAATGACAATTGGCACGACAGAGGGAGAGAGGACCCTACCCGCGAGGGCTTACAAGGTCAAAAAAGGGGTTTTTCTTGGTCATTGAAATTTAAATTGCAGTTTGATAGGTTGATCTAAATAAAGCATTGAAAAAATGGATCCGAAAAACGGATCCGTAAAACGTATGCAAAACATATCCAAAAAAGGATCAGCTGTTGCATTTTCTGGATCCGCTTTTTGGATGCAGTTTGCATCCAGTTTTCGCAGGTTAAAAACGGATCCGTAAAACGCATCCAAAACGGATCCAAAACGTCATGTGAACAAGCCCTTACCGTTATCTCGGATTTTACAAAGGATTTTTCCCCATTGCAATAGGAAAAGGCTAAATTAAAACTAAAATCCACAGATAAACCTTTGCTGATTTTACATTCTTCCTTTCAAGTCAATGGAGAAAGATCTGTGGTTAAATCTGCAATAATATGTGCATGCAGATTTACAGCACATAAGCTGCACATTTCATTCTTTGCACGAGCAGCAGATTTTTGACTCATCTGAATGCTCACTTAAAGGGGGACGTCAAATCTAGAGGACAATTCAGCTGCAGAGCTCAGCATCCACACTTTACAAAAATGTCCAAGTAAAATGTTCTTTCATGTCAAAGCAAATCAGGAAGTGCTTCATCTCCACATAACTGCTTGAAGGCAATGTATAGTCTGATGTTGTTCAGTGAGTTATGTAAAGTTGTTTTTGGAATAGAGATTTAACGATTCACATTTCATTTCCATTGAGTTCATATCTAGCTGAAACAAGCAAATATAGATAAAAGAGAAAACAGAAAGAGCAGTGTAAAATAAACAGGTACTGGACATGTCCAGTCCAAAGCCTTGTGCACATTGTCATATTAAGACTCTACAAGCCCTTAGCTGCACGGAACAGAATATGGCACATATAGAAATCAGTGATGGCTACTGCATCTCTGTAATTTAGATAGAACCGCAGGGGGTTCCTACGTCCAAGTGGGAGGAGGTCAAGATGTTTCTTTAGAGATTTATATTATTGCATGTGCTACACGGAGGAAAACACACACCACAGTCGACGGTCTGGTGGCATTTCCTGTCCTTTATTAACCAACAGCGAGTTATATAGGCATCTTTTACGTGCCGTGAGCAAAGCATTACATAGATATCATGTGGCATATATAAACTATCTTTATTTGTTCCCCTTATCAGGCACCGTGTCTCCCACGCTTGTAGTCTTCTGTTGGAATGTGTGTAGTTCCAAGGCCCAGCGCTATCTTTCTACCAAGCACCTTTATTAACCCCTAACATAAACACAGTGTGATCTAGATACAGGAGCCATCTTGTGGATGGAATAGACAAATAGACATTTCACCTAACACATGCCACAACATCTGTATGCCTCCAATTTCATAGGGCGACATCAGAATCTTGGTAGCACAGCCTTAGGCTCACCAACCTACACATATCGATGCATATCAATAGGATATGCCATTAGTGTCCGATAGGGAAGGTCCATCAAGAAAAAAGGCCCCAGAAACTCCCCATTCTGAAAGGAGAAGTGGCTGTTTCAAGTACAGCCAAATTCAACTGCTTGGCTATACTCGGAATTGTCGTTAAATGAGTAAATAGTAACTGGTCACGCACAGTCACTTCTCTGTTCAGAACAGGGAGTTCTGGGAGCTCGTTCTGGAGATAGGTGCATGTCCCAGAGGTGGAACCCTCACCTATCTCACACTGATGGCATATCCCACAGATATGCTTTCAGTCAGTGATGGTGAAACCCTTTTAAAGGAGTTGTCCAATTATTTTTAGTTATCAAATGTAAGCGGCCACTGCAGGAATAAGATGCACCTTTGTCCTCACCTTTGTTCCAGGGCTGGTGCTGTCCCCTGTCACCCCGGTTATATGCTTACTTTCTGCTCCTGGCGCTCAGAACATCGCCACTGCAGCCAATACCCAGACCATTGCCTGACGTTCGTGCTCATTGTAGCCAATTAGAAATAAAGAGCAGAATGAGAAAGACGGCAGATAACAGCCAAAGGTGAGTAAGGGCTAATGACTCTGTAATGAAGATGGGCCTGAAAGAGTTCAGTGACTATAATTATCAGACCTCTAGCACAGGGGAAATAGACATATAAGGGAGACTTTCTGTAGGAGAACTTTAAGTTAATACCACCAGTGATACTGTTATTTAAGAATATTGCCTCTATGAGAGAATCAAGGAGACTGTGCACCTGTACATAAGTTACTATAACCGCCAAGTAAAAATGCCTTCTTGTATTTCATCTGCAAAGTCTGTGTCCATCTGTGTTACTGCTGCCCCATCTACTCATGCCTATATCAGGGGATAACAATACACCCCACAGTACTTGACCTCTCTTACAAGAATTGCCATGAAAATTAAAGGGTTTTGCCATCTGGTAAAATTATCTCTGAGGCTGGCTTGTAGCTCACTAAGAGCCAGCCTCAGAAAACGGGGACATGGCCACCCTTGTGCAGGTCTCCCTGTTTATTTCTACAAGATTTTTTGAATAAATTGAGTGGGTATGTTTGGGAATATTCTGGAATTTCCATAGACATAACTGGGGGAGAGCTACGCAAGCGCGGCCATGTCACTGTTCTCGAAGGCTGCCTTATAGCAGGCTGAAAGTTTCCTCAGAGATTATTTTATCAGTAAACCCCTTAAACTAAAGCACAGAAATAATTACCAATCCAACGGGATGTTCCCAGAAAACCAGAACCTGCTAATAGGCTGACTCATATCTAGCTACGAGCCGGCCTCAGAGACCGGGAAGACAGCCGGACATGCACATTGGCTGAGGTATATTATTAACACCCACAAAAATAAAGGTGAGCTGCAAAAGTACAGCCATTTCCCCATTCACTGAGGCTGACTCATAGTTAGCTACAAGCCGACCTATTAGCAGGAAGTGGCTTTGTGGGAACATCCCTTTTAAATCTGCTCATAAATTCAAAATGTCTGCTCCTCGTGTAGAAGAAAGATACAGAGTAGGTGACTGTCCAAGTTAAGAACAAGTGCTGGGAATAGGTTCAATCTAAATCAAAGAAGAAATGTACTATAAAACACCTCTCATAGTGTAATGTACTGCTTGATTGACTCCTCTGCCATCATCCTTAACTTTAAGTGTTGATTTAGATCATATACACCAGGAGATGGTACTTAGAAAATAACTGCTAACTCTGCTGCCTTGTAATTGTGTGCAGTAATATGAAAGTAATGGGTTGGGCGCCAATTATCTCTCTGGACCTTTTGCTTATTAACCTGAACCTAATGGAAACTCAGATCTCTTCTGCTGATTGCAAAGGAGTACTCGAGCTTAAAGAGACAGACAGATCTATAAATGAAAAAGCAAAAGTTATCCATGACTGGCATGTAGTTATGGCTTTGAATTGAAGAAGCAGTAAAGTCTGCACACATGTTACTTTAAATAGTCACTCTTCTAGAGAGACCATGCTTCATTAAATTATTATATTTATTATCTTTTTTCTATCTATCTTGTATATACAGTGGGTTGCAGAAGTATTCAAACCCCTTGAACTTTTCCTCATTTTTAAATGTTACAGTCACAAACTTAAATGTATTTTATTAATATTTTATGGGCTCGTTCACACGGCTTATTTGGGCGCTGATTTCAGCCGTACTGTGCGCTGTATTTGCGCTGCAGTACGGCTGAAATCCGTCTCTGTCATTACGGTAATACATAGTTCTCGTAGAGAACTATGGATTCCGTCTCCTCTCTCTGCTCGGCGAATCCGCCGGGCGGGGAGAAAGTGACATGCACATTATTTACAGCGTGTACACGCCGTGAATAATAAATGTCTATGGGGCCGGCGGGCAGCGCCCCCGCCCCTTCCCCGCACGGCTGTCGGCGTAATTGCAGGGCGAAATCCGTCCCCGCAATCACGCCGGCAATCAGCCGTGTGAACTAGCCCTAAGTGATAGAGCAACACACAGCAGCAAGTATTTGTGAAGTGTAAAGAAAATGATACATTCTTCCAAATTTTTGAGAAGTAAAAAACTGAAGTGTGATGTGCATATGTATTCAGCTCCCTGTACTCTGATACCCCTAAATAAAATCCATTGTGACCAAATGATTTTAGAAGTCACCTAATTAGTAAAACGTGAACATCTGTATGTAATTTATTCTCAGTATAAGTACAGTTGTTTTGTGAGGCCTCAGAGGTTTGTTAGGCTAGGTCTACACTGCACCGGACAAAAAACACAGTTTTTTTCCGATGCAGGACCGTGGTTTTTGTCACATTTCGCGCAAAAACTGTGGTCCTTTCTTGTTTTTTTTACTTCACCCACACAATTGTATTGTATGGGAAGACGCCAAGAAAACTAAAAACGCCTGCGTATTATACAACATAATACGCCGGTGCCAGAAGACGAGCAGAGAAAAGACGAGCTGTGGAGACTGCAGCTTATCTTTTCTATTGCCGTCTATGGGGCCGCACGAATGATCATATCTTCGGCGCTTTTAAAAAACTAAAAGCGCCAAAAATACAATCGTAATGCTGTGCAGTGTAGGCACAGCCATAGAGAACATTAGTGAACAAACAGCATTATGAAAACCAAGCCACACACCAGATAGCTCAGGTATAAAGTTGTGGCAAAGCGTATTGCAGGGTTAGGGTGTGTTCCCACGGCAAAGACAAAATACCGGTCAGGTTTTCCGATGGGTATTTTGGGTTTTTTGGGCACGCAGGGGGCCGGCTTTTGTCTGCGGTTTGCGGATTCCAGCCGCCCCACTTCACATCCACATGTTCATGTTCTGACCAAAAAACGGGCGAAAGAATGAACATGTTCTAAGTTTTTAGGAATGCCGTTGGTGTCAAAAAAGAGAAAATCCGTGCATTGTGGACTGCTGCATAGATTTTCTATTTAATTCTATGTAAAAGGTTGACAGTCCAGTCGGTTTACAGATGGTTTTCAAATCCGAAAACCGTCTGTAAAACCGACTGAAAAGCCATTAGGCTTTAAAGACATAGTCCAAGTTCTGAACATCTGATGGAGCACTTTAGAATTCATCATCCATAAATGGAAGGAGTATGGTACAACTATTAGTTGTGTACTCTATGAATCTGGCCTTAATGGAAGAGTGGCAAAAAGAAAGCCCTTTTAAAAGCATGTCATGAGAAGTCGTGTTTGCAGTTTGAAAAAAGCTATGTAGGGGACACAGCAAGCACATGGAAGAAGGTGCTTTGCTCAGATGAGACCAAAATGTAACTTTTAGGCCTATATGTCAAACGCTATGTAGGAGGAAAGCCAACACTGCACATCATCGTGAAAACACCATCCCCACCGTGAAGCATGTCGGTGGCAACATCATGCTGTGGGGATGATTTGCTTCTGCAGGGACTGGGAAATTGGTCAGAGTTAATGGGAAGATGGATAGAGCTAAGTACAGGGCAATCCTGGAAAAAAAAACTGTTAGAGGCTGCAAAAGACTTGAGACTTAGGCGCAGGTTCACCTTCCGGTAGGACAACAACCTTAAACGTACAGCCAAAATTACAATGTAATGGATTAAATCACAGCAAATGTGTTAAAATGGACCAGTCAAAGCCCATACCTAAATCCCATTGAGAATCTGTGATAGGACTTGAAAATTGCTGTTCACAAATGTTCACCAACCAATCTGACTGAACTAGAGCTATTTTGCAAAGAAGAATAATAAAAAAAATTCCAGCCTCTAGGTGTGCAAAGCTGGTAGAGACACCCTAACAGACTTGCAGCTGTCATTGCAGCTAATAATGGTCCTATAAAATATTGATTTAGGTGAGCTGAATACCTATACACACCACACTTTTCAGTTTTTTAATTTGCAAGAGTTTCGAAAAGCCCATATCATTTTCTTTACACTCCACTAATGCTTTCTACTTTTTGTTGCTCTGTCACAAAAAATACATTTAAGTTTCTGGCTGTAACATTTAAAAATGATTAACAGTTCAATGAGTATGAATATTTTTGCAACCCACTGTAACTATTTATCTATCTATGTATCTATATATGTATCTATCTATCATCTCTGAAGGTCCACCATTTCTGTACTAGCAAGTGACTGTATAGTTAACTATTGTTTGCGATAATGACTAAAGTATAAGTATGACTATAAGTATACAAGTATGAGTCTATTACTGGTTCTCAAAATAATTATTAGACTACAGTCATCTTCAGATACAGAAATACCTCTCACATGACTTTGGATATTTGCACAAACCACACATACAGCATATGTTGTGTATCTAATATTAAGGGAGAATAGAGCAAACGAAGGCCAAAAGAAACTATGTTTGCCCTTTTGACTGCTATGGTTATGCCTCAGCCCTGTTGCGGTGCATGTTCGGATAACCTTCTCAGGCTAAGTCCACAGAGGCTAAAACATGTGATGTGAATATGGGCACAGCTGTATATATTTTACCCTAGTTCTTAATTGAAAAAAGTGACCAATCAAAGCATTATACTAGTATAACATTTTTATTTTTTTATTCAGAAAAATCTTTTCCACTTTTAGGCAATGTTAACACGGCTTATTGACGACGTAATTGCGGGGACGGATTTCGCCCCGCAATTACGCTGGCAGCCTGCAGGGGGGGCGGGGTGAGACACTCATTATCCACGGAGCGTACACGCCGTAAATAATGTGCATGTCACTTTCTCCCCCCTCGGCGGATTCGCCGAGCGGGGAGAAGAGACGGAATCCATAGTTCTCTATGAGAACTGTGGATTACCGTAATGACTGGGACGTACTGCAGCGCAAATCCGGTGCACAGTACGGCTGCAATCCGTCCCAGAATAAGCCGTGTGAACGAGGCCTAACAGTGGTTTTCACAAATGCTGTATTTTTTCTGTTGCTTTTCCATTTTTAAACTTAAAGGAGTTGTCTCCCTTCAGAGTTTCAGGGAATGCATGAATGAAAAACTCTGTCACTTCCTGGTTCAGACTGACTAATTTGCATAAGCTCCATGCTTGTACAACTCTGTGCTCCATTGTGCTTTCAGATGCTAATTAGATCAGATTAGCTTCTCAAACTACTAACAGGACTTCTTATCTGATCCCCAAAACAAAAGCCCTAATTACAGTTCTGTTTACTTTACATAAATCAAGCTTTTTACTGCTGAGCAGCACAGGACACTGCCAAGACCTGTGTGATGACTCACTGTTATCTCATTGAACAAACAGCAGGGGGAGAATTGTTTACAGGTTGGTTACTGAGGGAACTGAAATAGCCAGGGAGGTCATAAATTCACTTGTATCTCCTTAGGGAAAACAGAGGAACAAAGCAATATATTTGGAAAATGTCTTTATTTTGTGTTCCCTACAATTTGAAAGCTATTCTTTGTAACGAGACAACCCCTTTAAGGGTATGTTCACACGATGTACTGCAGCGCGTACCGTACATCGTGTCTTTCGGGAGCTCGCACTAATACGCGTGCACTCCCGCGGCGCATTTGGATTACCGTAATTTCAGCGCACATCTCGTCCGTATTTGATCGCAAATACGCGGCAAAATGCACACTGAAATTACCCCGTGTGAACATACCCTAAAGCTGTAAACTAATAACTAATTACAAAATATAAAATATACTACAAACAAAACTTTTTTGTTTGTGGTTTTTCTTCACTTTTTTTTTCTACCTGTGGAGTTGATTCTTGAGGCCCAACCTACAGCTCCTGAACATGCCTCTTGCTTTCTGCTGTTCTTTCTTTGCCTTTCCAACAGAAAAAGCAGCCCCAGACCTGCCATGTATGGGGGCCCACCAAGAGTTCTCCTTGTTCCCCTGTGGGCCGGTCCGAGCCTGTAAACTTATATACCACAGAGCTCTGCTTTTCTCATTGTATCAGATGCTGCTCTAAAATAGGGCATCAGCTGACAGGTTTGCTTTAAATCCTTCAAACAGATTCCCTTTAAACTCCATTAGCTTAATTGAATCTAATTAGTCAACACTTTTATCTCTGATCAATACTCTACAATTTTGATTTCTACATTATCATCATAAGGATGCTTAATCCTACCTTTTCCAACCAGACAGATGTTAAGAGTTCTGGCAGTGAAAGAGTTGCGCAGAGGTTTAGTCACCCTTGCACCTGCCTAATCCTGTCATTCTCTTATCTTGTATCCATTTCCTAATTAGCTGGCTGTGATTTTCTGCACTGGAGAATCAGAGGTTGCTGGATAAGGAATAACTTGGCCTTATTCTGAAACATTTGAAGGTAGTCTGAGCTCCAGGCTACATGCAGTCCGAAGTCATTGAACTTGTCTTCTTCTATGTTATTGACCATACAGAAATGGGCCCTAGAGGCTACAAAATGCCATCCTTTTGTTGTTCCGTAAGCTTTAAAAAGTCCCACAGTATTCTTTATGTTCTCCAATTTCAACTACCGCCATATATCAGATATAGTTCCATATGGTCACTTATGAATATCCTGATGTTATCACAAAGATGCAGGCATAAGAATCAGTATTTTGCACAGGTCATTTATAGTGAAAAAGTATCTGAGCTTTAAGCTCTAACATAGATTTCCCAAACAAGTTACTTGAGAGTTACATTCTGGTTATTGGGGCCGGTGCCTGTGGCTCCTTAGATGTCAGTTGATGCATTTACTATTGTGCACTAATTATATCATGACAGCATCACTTAACCCTTTAAGGATGAGGCCTTAAAGGGGTTGTCTCACCATGTTGTTTAACAGAGCCACTGCCAACTTCAGGCTCCCTCTTCTTGCTTAGGTTGTGGTTGGTTCTATAGCTCTGATTGTCATATCAGCTCTGCTATTCCTAGTGATCCTGTTACAGTGACACGAGTGTTGGAAGTTTGTAATTAGCTGTGCACAAAGTTACAGAGCTCTAAGGGGTTAAAGTTTGTCAGTAAGTAATGTAAATCTTCTCCGTCTTTCAGATAAGGAACACGACAGGAAGCGAGGTCACTATCACAGTCACTGCTGCAGCCTATAAGAGCAGAGAGAGGTAGCCGGTAACTAGAGAAGCTTGTGTACAAAAGCAGGATATAAGATCTGCTCCTAACTCTGAAGAGAAGTAAAATCAGAAAAGCAATGTATTTGTGCTTTGTTTTTTTTTTACCTTTGCCTATATGTTCCTTTTAAGGAATTATTCCTATCTTAGTCATGTAAAGCATATCCACAGGATATGGGTCCCACAATCTCTGTTTTGCTTGGTATAGCATATCAATGTGAGAGCAACTGCATTCCAACAGTCCGCACTATTCGTAAATTAGTGAAATTGTTTTATTTGTATCATCACAGTACAGACAAAAATATTCAACAAGTATTTCAGCTATCGGTCAAGAAATACAGGTAAGTATCGGTTTATTGTTTACAACAGTGCTTCAGTTCGGTATTAGGCTATGTTCACACGGCTTAAAATGGGACGCATTTCAGTCCGTAATTACGAATGACTGGAATACGTCCCAGTCATTACGGTAATCCACAGTTCTCATAGAGAACTATGGATTACGTCTCCTCTCCCTGCTCGGCGAATACGCCGATGGGGGAGATTAGTGACATGTGAATTACCAGCCGCGTATACGCGCCGCTGGTAATGAATGTCTATGCGCCGGCGAGGTGCTGGACCCCCACCCCGCCCCCGTCCACACGGTGTAATCGCGGGGAGTAATTAAGCCCTGCAAATAAGCCGTGTGATCATAGCCTTACAGTAAGCAACGTTTCAAGTCCTTCATCAGGCAGGTGACAATGGAGCTGATATAATGTGAAAAAAAGGAGACAAACCCTTCAGATGAAACGCACCATTCCACCTCCATCATCATCACGCCTGATGAAGGGCTCTGCCCAAAACGCAAACACACTTAGTATGACACTTTCACGGACTTCAGTGTCCAGTAGTGACACGGGAGCCCAAACCCGTTAATTACACAGTCAATAAAGGTTATGTCACTACATAAAGCTTTTACCTTTAAATTTTAATCATTTCTTAAATAAGGATATATCTTTCATCCGCATATCATATTCACATTATAATCTGTACATGACCTGAAGTCCGATTCACATGAGTCTCCTCCTTTACAGCAGCGTTTCTTCGCTCCACGCTGGAAAAAATAGCATGTAGCCGCCTTCATTGGACCAAGCATGTCCTAATCAGATCTTGGCAGTCCATCTTACTTGCATCTCGGTGAGCTGTACAATGTCCAAACGCTACGTTTCGGGGTTAGGACTCACCCCCTTTGTCAAGCCAAAGGGGGGTAGCGTTTAGTCATTGTACAGCTCACCGAGATGCAAGTAAGATGGACTGCCAAGATCTGATTAGGACATGCTTGGTCCAATGAAGGCGGCTACATGCTATTTTTTCCAGCGTGGAGCGAAGAAACGCTGCTGTAAAGGAGGAGACTCATGTGAATCGGACTTCAGGTCATGTACAGATTTAATGTGAATATGATATGCGGATGAAAGATATATCCTTATTTAAGAAATGATTAAAATTTAAAGGTAAAAGCTTTACGTAGTGACATAACCTTTATTGACTGGGCTCTGTCCAAAACACTGCTGACTCTAATATCGAACACTAATGTAAAGACTAAACTGATACCTAACTGTATTATCTGTGTGATACCTGAAACACTTGTTAAATCTTCTTTTCTGTATTGCGGTGATATGCAAATAAAACAATTTCATTAACTGAAGCATATTCTGGACAGTTTCTCTTGTATAGATATTTTTGATATTTGGAGGAGGTGGTCAGCCCCTTTGAAATGTGCACTTACCCATCATTGATAGACTTTCCCTTGAGTTTTGCAATTCAGATTGGTGCCATATCCAGGTGGGGACTGAACAAAGCATTATTATTTTTAATAATGTTTTATTAAATTTTTTAAATTTCGTTACAGAATAACTATCTTTACTTTATAATGTATTAGCCTACTTTTGTATGGTGATGTATTCTGCCTTGTGTCACTATGACACTGGCTGCTCTTCAGTCAATGCTTAGTATGCCCCAACAGCCATTCTGTGTGTGTTCACTAGGTTGCCAGGGATGACACCACAGGACTCCCTCAGTCAATGGGAAACACAGTCAAGCATCTGGTCCAGGGTGGCATGGGGCACCAGTGCACAGCTTGTTTTACAGCATCATAAAACTTACTAGGGACAGAGCTAATAAAATAGCAGCTGACATAAGCCTAAAGTTCTGTTACTTTAAGGGATATTAGTGCCAAAAGCATTTATCTATTGGCTAGGTGAAGGCATTGATGAAAACATCTCAGCGCTGACCAGTGAATCAATTCCAAATGCTTTTGACGGAAATACTCCTTTAAAGGGGTTTCCTCTCTACAAAGATTATATCTGTAATAATGGTGACAGTAAAAATAAGCACTTTTACAATTGGTTTGCATTATCTAAATCACTTAGTATAGCAGCTGTTACCTAATCTGTGTGTGTCTAGAGCTACTTCTGCAGCAAGTGGTCGGGCCATGCCCCCTTTGCTGTGATTGGCTGCCTATTACATTCAGCCCTGTTGGAACACGTCACCTCTCGAAACACACCCCTTGTGCTGTGATTGGCTGTCTTCACTCTCTTCCCTATGAGCTGTGTAAAATAAAAGTGAAAATGGCTGCTGTCTGTGTTCTCATTGTCTTTCACTGCACCCTGAGCTGTGTAATAATGGCTGCATGAGCTCCTCTATGCCCCTTCTCCCAGTGATAGTTCTATGTGAAGGATCTGGGCAATTACTGAGTCTCTAGCTGCTAGATTCACTCTCCCCCCCATATAACACAGCCTTATACACAGAGAGGATGTCACAGCTCTGCAGACCTCCTGCAGTGGTCAGTTCTCATGCCTGCGGAGCTGTCACCTCCCTCCCAGGCTGCACTAGCTCCTTGTAACCAGCACACCTGTACTGCTGTAAACAGTTAGACATACAGCCTGAAATGCTGAAACACATGTGAGAAATTCAGTCTGCTCCCCCTCTGTTATCAAACAGGAGGTAGAGGGGAAGCAGAGTGCATTCCTCACATTAGTCTCAACAGTTAAGGCTGTATGTATAACTGTTTACATCAATGCAGGTATTCTGGTTACAAGAAGCTTGTGGAGGTAGGTGATAGCTCTGCAGGCATGAGAACTGACCAATGCAGGAGCTCTGCAGGCATGAGAACTGACCACTGCAGGAGCTCTGCAGAGCTGTGACATCCTCTCCGTTTCACTGCTGACACAGAATGATGATGTCACCAGTCTTCAGTGAGGGAAGACACACCTACTAAGGGGGAGAGACCCGCCCCTGGATTTGAAGCTGTAAGAAAGAAAGCTTAAGATGTCCATGAAAGCTTGCAATGAGAAAACCCCTTTAAGTCTTGGAGTGGGGCACTTCATAGGTACTTAGGGCTATGTTTAACTTTTCACCAACATGATATCCCTGCCACTTAAAGTTCACACATGCTTATTTTCTTTTTGGTTATAACCAAATACCTGGCAACATGAGCACAAGCCTTAGGTATATCAGAGAAGATTATGACTTTATGTTACTTGTTTAGTTACAGGTATTATTAAGTAGCTGACTATGTGTCCATTACCTGTTAGCTTAAATAACACATTAGTGGAGTAACAGATATACCCTGATGTATAATATCTGATTAACAATAGCACCAAAAGCAGTTATGGATAGTGTATGATGGATGAGTGCTCATGTCATGGGCCCTCAGGCCAGATAAGGCTAATTTCATACAGATGCTTACTGCGTGCCCAATTCACCGTCCTCTCCACAACTTTATTATTTTACAAATTATACAACTGGTAAAGTACTTAGAACTCACATTGATTTCAATGAGTCCTGACCACCTCTCCATTTTAAACAGAGGGATTTCAGGGCTCATTTTTGAGACAGTTGTGGATTCCAGAGATGGGACCTGAAACTATCAGAAATTGATGTAATTTTCTACTGACATGCCATCAATGTCTATGGTGGGAATACCCCTTAAAGGGGATTTGCCAGGACGCCAGTTACTTACCTCTTATCAGCACGGGAGTAGAATATAAACAAATCATGCTGAGTCATGAAGGCTGCAGGGGAGAGAGGGAGGGGGTGAGCAGAGAGTGAGGAATAAGGGAGCGTCTCAAAATAATAACAGTACAACAGTGGATTCTCAATACAGCAAGACACAGCCTCATAGACTGCACTTTCTTCCCTGTCCCTTAAAAGCTCATTAATTTTCCCTGTCATCAGATAAGAAGTGTTTCACCCAAGCACGGCCTGTCAGCTCCTCTGGTCCTCTGGTCCCTCTGGTCGTGTCTAGTGGAAGCTTTCAGGTAACTAAGGGGGACTGAGAAATGCTGTAGCTCTCAGAGTCTTCACTTTTTGTAATCACATATATTTAGAAAAGTGTTTCAATACCCATTTTGGAGGTTTCCACGTCAACATTACATGGTGGCAAAACCCCTTTAAGTCTTAGCCCTGGACAACAGAATAATATGCCAAAGTTGGTACAATTTTACCTAAGTCTTAAAGAGGTTTTGCCATTTCATAAAATTCCCTCTAAAGACAGGTCAATGATCACTGCTAGCCAGCTTCAAAGAACAAGAAGATGGCCGTGCTTGTGTGGTTCTCCCCATTCATTTCTACGAGAGTTCCAAATGTACAGAAGCTGAGTCAATGTTATTCCATATATTTGGACATAATTGGTGGAGAGCTACCCAAGTGCAGCCATCTCCTCATTCTCTGATGCCAGCTCACATCGAATTTTGCAAGATGGCAAAACACCTTTACATTCAAAGTAACATAGGGGATAGACAGAACTGCAGACACTGAAATCATTTTAGCCATGGGCAAGACAATGAGCAATGAGAAAATCTTGCCTGCCACTTTGCAGTACTATTAATAACTTCAGGGCATATATTACTGCCATATAGCTTTCACATAAGACAACTTTTCTTCTCAAGGTTCCCCTAATAGAGGATCGTGGTAATTGTTACTTACTAATTTGTTACTTCCTAAACCTTGCACTTCTCATTTAACAAAGAATGTGTCATGCATTTATAAAATATGGCAGAAAATTTATTCTTCTTAGGAAACATTTCCAGGATTTCCAAGGAGCCTGTGTGTTTGACAGCACAGCTGAAAGGGTCTTTGGTCCTCAGGGTTAAGGCGTGATAGTTGGAGCAATAGCCCCTATGCTGAAACCTGACAGAAGAATATTTGGATGTCCAGGGCCGGTCTCTGTAGCATTTATGACCAATAAATAAAATTGGACCACCATTTTCTGCCTACGAGCTCCAAGGTGTAAATCTGTACTGCTCAGGAGAGAACCTTTTCCTCTTCCTGGTTCATACACTTCTTTCCGGGCATCATGTCTTCTATTTCCATTCAATAAGTAACTATAAAATGCACATGTGTCATGGCGAGGCTATCACTGCAACACTGCCTTTTAATGACTTCAAACATTGTACAACTTGAATCGCATGATATCTGTTGTGTGGTTCAGGCACAAAAACAATACAAAATGATAGATAACACTAAGGGAGACATGTATGAAAGGGTTTTTCGCCCTTCTCTGGTGTAAAATCCGCCAAAATGAGCAGTGTGCAAGTACGAGGGCGGCATGGTAAGATAGGGCACAAGCCCGCTATGGAGATGGTGAACTTGTCTGAGGATTGTTGTTTATGGGAGAATGGTGGCAGTGGCAGCAGCAGCGGCACATAGTATTAGTATGCATGCAGGAGAGTGGGTTTTGTGGATTCTCTGATGGCTAATTGGTGAGCACCTGAATAGGGTGTGTACCTAACATGATATAAAAGGAAATGAGCTTAGACCACATGGGACCGGACCTCTAAAACCTGATGAAGCCAGTTTAACTGGTGAAACATGTTGGGGAGGTCAGGCATGACATTTTAAATTGTGATTTATCACCTCTGTCTACAAGTGTCACCCGCTGCAGAGGGTATCACAAGGAAACCTTATATAGTTTATGTGCATTAGATTAGGGATGACTGCCCAAGTAGGATGCTTGGGATCCATTTCTGGAGTTAGTAAATTACTGTAGATATAAGGTTTTCCTGTTAATAGGTGGAGTTCCACCAGACTTGATAATAGAAAAGGAGTTATTCCTTCTTTCAGAAGTAGAAAGGGATAAACTGAGAGGTAAGAAATCAGGTTTTTAAATAGTGTGTATAGAGGTTAAGTGTTATACATAATAAAAGTTACGTTTTAGTGTTTTATAGATAGAGAACTGATAGAGTTTAAGTTTGCCTATGGCAAAATAGTAAATATAGTGTGCAATGTTTGGCGCATCAAATGAACATGTTTGGCGCATTGTTCGACAGATCCAACACTTTTTAAGGCACCAAACATGTGGAGAAGTTATGGAGGCATGTCACACCACATTCGAACTATTAGACACATATACAAATGCCGGTCGGCAAAACGAGGTGCATTACTGCTCGAACAGACTGCTACGTTCTATGGGAGTAGAACGCTGAGTCTGCGGAGCCTCGGGGTCGCCGTTGCAGTAGCTGACGTGCGGGACAGGGACAGCAGGTGTCGGTGCAGATGACGGGACGCAGCTGGTGTAACCATAGACAGGTGACGCAGTCCCCAGCAGGTAACAGACTAAGTACAGTGGCAGATACTGTATACAGCAGATATAACAGACTAGTGCAGCGACAGGAAACAGCAGGTATAACGCTTTAAGTGCAGGGTTAACAAAGGTAGCGCACAGGTAACGCAACTTCAGCAGCAATACAGCAAACAAGGGGTCAAGCTCTATGTAGGAAGACAAGAATGAACTGATGCTGGAGCAAGGGCAGGAAGTTCCTTGAGTAGCCAGGGGTCATAAGTCAAGAGGTAGGTAATTGAGACACTGTCCCTTTTAAAACTCAAGCACTGCTAAGTGCCCTAGGGGAGGACGGGTAGAGAGGACGCGTACAAACCTTAGCAGGAGCATGGAATGGAGAGTATAGCTGAGCAGCGGAGGATGCTGCTGGGCCAGGTGGGACAGAGGCAGCGGGCAATATTGCAGGGACACGGCCATGCCTGAAGCTCATAAAGTGAGCAGGGTAATGGACCGTGACACAGGTGGTTTGTCTGAGCTTGTGGAGCTGAAGTGGAGCTCTATACCTGCCGTGTCTCCAACATAGATATGAACACAGTCTAGTTCCTAGTCCAGTTAAAATTGTGATACTTCCATATTTAGTTTTATAAAGTTTTCCTTGCTTAATATTGTAACTGTGTGATAAGTATCACAAAAAAACAGAAAATAGGAAATGAACATACAAAAACAAGCATTTTGTAGTTCAGGGCATCACACTTTACCTGTTTAAACCTTTCAAGTAAGTAACAAGTGCATTTCATAAATGTAGCTTCTCACACTACACACATGAACAGTAGGCTAAGGATGAAAACTGGTAAATTTCCATTCCAAAAATGAAAATGCAGAATCAAAAACACATTGTTTATTTATTAAGATTCATGCTTCATCTCTAGCGCCACTCTATGAGGGCTTCTAGAAATGCACATTTTTGTCTTTCAAAAAAAAATAAAAATTTAGGGCCACATGTATGAAAACTGTTTAGGTCTTATCACTGTAATGGAGGGATAATGCAGGTGTGGATCTGCTGGGTCACAGTGAGAGATGGTGTAGGCCACGCCAGGGAGTAGAGTCTACGGAGACTTCCGGCATTCACCAAAACCTGCTGCAAGGTACCTTTTGACAGGTAGTGGAAGCAACAGGCAGGAAGCAGACAGGTGAGGCGACAGGTACAGCAGCACAAGCTTTCAAAAGCCAGACGACAGCAAGTAAACGTAACCAGGACAGCAACGCAGAGGTCAGGATCAATTATTGAACAAACTGACCCAGAGCACAGGCAGGAAGTTCCTTAAGTCCCAGGTGGTGGCCAGCCATTGGATGGGTAGTTAGGTACTGGCCCTTTAGATCCCAGAAGTCAACATGCGCGCACCCTAAGGAAAGTTTACACAGGTGTTGGTCACAGGCAAGGGACACGAGCGCAGCAGAGGGAGTAGAGCCAAAGAAACCAATCAGCACTCCCACTTCTTTTCATATAGTGCTCTGAAAAAAATGTAAGGGGGGCTCTGATTGGTTGATATGGGCATTAAAGAAAGTCTTAGAGCTAGACAGTTTTCACACATGTGGCCCTTAAAACTTAAGAACAAGATGAAAATCAGGTCTTCATAATGTGAACTACGTGTAATGTTACCAATAATCAGGGTTTTGCAGAGGAAATATGGAACGTGGAACCACACTTTTCATGTTCTCATAAAAAAATAAGATTTCTTGCATTTAAACTGTTTTTTAATTTTAACCAACTTTATCATTTTCCATGATGTAGACTGATTTACAAAGACAGCTACTCCATCCTTTAAAAGAGCAGAGCGAGAATTCTAAAAATAAAAACACACTAGTTCTGCACTTGAGAGTTTTTTAGAGCATGAAGAAAACAGTCACCTTTCGGCAACTAAAAAGTATGCAACCATTTCACTGCAGAAAGTTTAAACTTAAATTAGCGACTTGACATATAAATGAGAAATAAATGTTATGTAATAACATAAAAGTATCTTAAAACACATTTTTCAAAATATAATTGATAGTAAATAGGAGGAAAGAAAGGGCATCAATTATAGAATATATCCATACACAACATGCACGTATATAAAAACAAAAAAATATATGTAATGTTCTATTTTTTTAAATTATTATGCATTGTATAACATTTTGTTTATTGTGGGTCTACATGTTTATTAAAGAGGTTGTCTCACTACAAGGATTGCTTTTTATCTTAAAGATCTTGCAAAAACAAGCCACTTTGCAATATATGTCCAGTGTCCTATCTATTCATAGGTATCCCCTCTTGTATGGGTTGCATTAGCTCCTCAGTCGCTATAGCTACAGACCTCTTGGATCTCTCCCAATAGGCTGCCTGCACTGGTTGCTATAGCTTCAGACCTGGCTTCTACTGCAGCCTAGCAGAAGCCAGTAAACACGCCCCTGAATTCAAAACAAAACCAAAAAAACAGGACTGAGGTAAGATGAATCAACGGAGTGAGACAACCCCTTTAAAGGAGTTGTCTCACTACAAGGATTGCTTTTCATGTTAAAGATCTTGCAAAAACAAGTCACTTTGCAATATGTGTCCATTAACAGTGTCCTACCTATTCTGAGATATCCCCTCTTGTATGGGCTGCATCAGCTCCTGTGGTCGCTATAGCTACATTCCTGTTTGATCTCTCCTGATAGGCTGCCAGTGCTGATTGCTACAGCTTCAGACCTGGCTTTTACTGCAGCCTAGTACAAGCCAGTAAACACGCCCCTGAATTTAAAGTGAAACCAAGAAAAAAGGACTGTGGTAACATGAATCAACGTAGTGAGAAAAAAAAATAATTTTAAATAGTGATAAGTCACCTGTTCATTTCTCTTTTTAATGTTCTTTAAGTCTTTAAGTCTGTGGTAACATGAATCAACGTAGTGAGACAACGTAGTGAGACAAGCCCCTTTAAGGCTTTCTTCACACATATTTTTTAGTTTTTGGTGCGCATTTTTGTCAATCACCATACTGAGGCAATGCTTTGTTTTCCAAAACAGGGAAATAAAATAACAGTAAAAACACACAAACACATCAAAGCCACAAAAATGAAATGCGTTTCTTACTCCCTAATGACTTAAGCAACCTAAACATTAAAGCATAGGAATGGAAGTAAAGCCCAACTCCATCCAAAACCTGCAAAATCACTCACTTCCCAACTGAGACGCTTGAGTTCACAAAGCTAAAATCTATGATACTGTTTGTCAGAGCCTCAACATTGGAGATCTGCTACACTCTTCCATGACAACTGATATGAGGACATATAATAATCACTGTTATATTTCATTCCCTGACTTACAAAATACTGGCCCTTATTTACTATTGTGACTGCAGCAGAAAAGCATTGTAAAATGTGCCAAAAAGTCGCATCTACAAGTCTGTTGCAGACACATTTATTTTGGGCATCAGACCCTTTTTGGGACCTCTCTTCCATGGGGTACGGCTTTAGAAAAATGGGTGTGGCTCCACATTAAGGAGAGCCCACCAAAAATGCGGCAAAGTTCTGGCATAAAAAGTACAGCAATTAATAGTTCATCTAAAAAACTAGACAAATCTAATGATGTTGCAATTTATCAAACAGCATGAGCCACAGTAAAAAACCTGATGTATTTTTAGACTGTGACATGGATGACCTTACCACTGAGCACCCACCACCTAGGTGTGCATTACCCTTTATCCTGCTAGATGGATGAACCTGGCGCAGAGTCGCCAGTTCTACCTTTGTTCTAATGGTGTACGATCCAACAGTATGTAAGAAAGTGTCTCACAGCACTTTATATATGTGTCCCATTTTACACCAAAAGTAGTCTCAGCCATGCCACTTTGAAATTGGAATGGATTTCTATGACAGATTTGTCCCAAACTATGGCGAATTCTTGCCACGTTGTACAACTCAGGTGTATAGATGTATGAACGACACTTCATACATCTATAGAACATCTACCACAGAACATACATCTATAGAACAGGGGTACGGAGCACAGCAAAATAATGGTGCATCCCCGTTAAAACATGTTGCCCTGAAACTTTAAGACAGCGATAGGAAGTGAGGGCCACTGTGTTTTTAAATACAACGATATCGATTTTTAACTAACTGACCGTGTAAGGTGCAAGCTTTGTGAATTTGACTGTGACTTTTGCTCCCTGAATATTACTGAAAACTAAAGCAGCTCTATATTTCAAGACAGTTCTGGACAAATCCTAGGAACCAGGTAATTAAAGAAAAAAAATTCCAAATTTTGTTCCACGAATTCT
The DNA here is from genome assembly GCA_025379985.1 of Phyllomedusa bahiana. Classification (NCBI taxonomy): domain Eukaryota; kingdom Metazoa; phylum Chordata; class Amphibia; order Anura; family Hylidae; genus Phyllomedusa; species Phyllomedusa bahiana. The sequence goes on from JAODAL010009038.1 coordinate 80,100, forward strand.
TAAAGGGTTATCCGAAATTCTGTTTTTTTAAGCAAAATAAAATGCTATTTAAAATATTTATTACTAAAGGTTTATACTGTATCGTGTTGCGAATATTCATTGGCTAGATTAATGTCAGAAGATCATGACATTACAGCAATATAGATGAAAAGTCAGTCAACCACCTTCAACATGAACGTTTCTCCTGGAGATCTCCTTTCACTGTAAACACTATTTTAGTAGTAGTTTTTACTGCATATATTTTTTTGTAAAAATTTGATTAATTCTAAACAGAAATTCAAGACTAAAACTGGTGACTAAACTCGGTGTTTGTGAACAACCCACCAAACTGATTGCTCATTATTTACTACTATACATGAAAACCCAGCTATGATATTTAGCAATTGTCAAAAACCTAAATATTAGTAGGAAATAGGACTGTTATTTACTAGTCTTAAACAATCTATGCAATCCTATTTCCTCCAGTATCTCATACTGAAAGAAAGCAATTTCTAAAAATGATTAAAAACGCATATAAAATCTCTTCTTAACAAAACCTACATCCTAAAAACCAGTGCCAGTTATCCAGTTCTGTCTGCAGTAAACTGACATTCGGCATACACCATATGGATCCCTCTGGAAGTATGTGGATTTAGGTAATAATTTGATTTTAATCAGTAAAGTCATAAATTCTGTATGATCTGACCTTGGAACTGTATTACTGCTGTGAGAAAGCAGAGCTCCATATAATCATCAGTATAGCCTACAGGTGACGACTGTGAGCAGTATTATTGTAAGCCGAAATTAAATTCTTAAAGTTAAAGGCACTTAATATATTGCAACTATTTAAAGATACAAAAGATCCTGCAAGGGTGTAGAAAATTTGCATCCCTCAGTATACAAAAGTAGATTTTCTTATGTAGTCATTCTCAAATTAGCCCTGAATGCTTCAAATTAGGGTATGTTCAATACAGGTGTTCAATTCCACCGCAGCAATACCCTAGAAAAATGAAGCATTACAAGATACCCACTGAAATCAATGGTCTGTCAATGTAATTCATGAAGACCCTAGAGAACTGAATCATTACAAGATACCCACTGAAATCAATGGTCTGTCAATGTAATGCATGGATAGGTATGGTGCTCAAGAGATACCTGGTCCTCCGCTGTTGAAGCAACAGAGCTCCTTGGGGATCTTCTCTTCATTTCTGGGTCCTCGTCCCCACACGCAGAAGGACATTGTGCTCCATATTTATTGAATAAAGTAAAAGCCTTTCCTGTGTGTTAGAAATTCAAGGCTGTGGAGTCGGAGTCATGGAGTCGCAGTCAGTGCCCATTTTGCAGCAGTTGGAATCGTTATAAAATGGACAAACTCCGACTCCCAATATATAATAAATTGGTACAGTTAGTTCAATGGAGTGCCAAGAGCAAGAGGACTTGAGATTCCACTCCCAGGGCAAACAGATTGACCAGATTTCAGCAAAATGTTTCAATTGCTTTCAAAAAATAGAAGAATTCAACCGTTCATCAGACCTGACTGTGCCTGAGACAAATCCTTTATACCCTGAAATTGTTAGAGATGTTGCCCATGTGGTCACCGCTACAGCTTTCAACGTGAGACTACCATCATTTTATAGACAATCATCTTGGCTATCTCATACATAACTTTGACCTGAAACTATTCAGCATATGCTTAGTTCTGCAGATTCTTGTAATGTAACTGCATTGTTACTGTTTTTGCTCCTCGTGGAGGGACAATCTTTTTCTTCTTGTTACTACAAATTTCAACCTGTTCTCCCATTCCCTAATACCTCAGTGTGTTATTAGGCTGATTCCCAAGCTAAAGGTCACTGGTTCGAGCAGCCACGAAGAAGATTTCCCAAGAAAAGAGAATCAGCATCATCCAGCTCCTCGCTAGCGTCTCTCGGCAAATAAATTGCCTGACTGCATCATATGAGGCCCTGACAGCTTGAAGAATATGAAATTAAGTCCATCCATTCAAAAGCCAAGAAGAGATGGACGTTCAGTCAAAATATCAGAGTCAAAAGTTGGCTCATCACAAAGTCAATCAGTTCTAATGTGACAGACACGGCAGTGGAGGTGTCTCGCAGGCTTCGTAAGAGCGAGATCACAGATGTCCATGCCAGCACCATGCAACGCGCATTACACAGGTGTGGAATGATGGCCTGAAAAAAGGTGAAGAAGCCTTGACATCAATCTAGTCGTAAGAAGCATTGGCTCAAGTTTGCAAAAAAGTAAGAAAAATGGAAGATTGGAAACAGGTGATTTGGAGCAATGAGATGAAAGTTAATAGACCGGGATCTGATGGGGGAAATGGGTTTTGAAGCATGAAGGGAAAAGGGGGCTAATGGATCGAGAAGCTGGAAGAACTGTCAGGTTCGGTGGAAGAAGTCTAATGATATGGGGTTGTTTCACAGCCAAAGATGTTGGATACTTGATCAGGATTGATGTTGATCTCACTGCTGAGCTAAATGTGAGTGTCCTACAACATGAGCTACTTCATACACTAAAGTACTATGGGTACGAAAAGGATGACATAGTGTTCCAGCAGGACAACGACCTGAAGCATACATCAAGGTTTGGGAAGAAATGGTTCAATGACAATGAAGTAGAGTTGTTGTTTTGGCCTCCACAGTCCGCAGACCTCAACACAATCAAACACATGGGTAGAGTTGAAGAAAAAGCTGTATTCATACCCAAGTCCAGTCTGCACCAACATTGAGAATGTGTAGAAGAGACCTGGGATCAGATTTTGATGAAGACATGCTTGAATCTTATCCAGAGTCCAGAAGTGTTCAGGTAGTATTGAAAGCAAAGGGTGTATTTACCAAATACTAACAAAATAATAAAAATTAACATTTTGATTTTTAAGAGCAAAACAGTAACAATGCAGTTACATAACAAGAATCTGAAAAACTAAGCAGATGCCAAATACTTGCAAGTCAAATTTATGTATAAGATAGGTAAGATGATTTTCTATAAAATGATGAGAGTCTAATGTGTAGTGGATGGTGAGATATGGAGCCTGAAAGTCAAAAGTTCAAAACATTGTCACCATTTTGCTTGTTAGTGTAAGTTCTACCTAAATAGCTTGGTTATTATGCCATAAGGTGATACAAAGCCTGATGTTACCATTTTACTACAGTAAAGTTATCACTTAAACATGCGCCATGTCGGGAGTCGGAATCAGGAGTCAGAGTCAGAGAAATTGAGGAGTCGGAGCTTTGGCTTACCGACTCCACAGCCCTGGTTAGGATGAGAACCAGGAAGTGAAGAAGAGTGGATCCTTGATGACCTATTGAGCTCCAGCAGCGGGAAACCAAGAGGCAACTGACCCCACTCTGACCACATTTAAATATAATTCTATTAAAGTGCCCAACCTCTTATCAGCAGCAACTTCACTCTCTCTAGTGCTGCTCCCTCCTTCTTCCCCTCCCTTCTCCATAGATAGTTACTCATCTTCACTTGTACTATTCATTTATGAAAATTTTACAACTGGGGTCACACTTTAAGTATAATGACATTTTGTGAAACCCAACATACATTCCAAAACAAGGATCCAATAGGAAAGCTTATGCTAGTTCTAAGATAAAAAATCTACTATGTTCATGCCTTAACCGAAGCATAAATTGTTATGATTTATAGGTTTCTGGGAGATAGTAATGGTTATTGTCCAGTGTTTATCAATGATCTAAATTGATTGTGCATACATAAAAATCATAATAATCAAAATACTGCTGCTAGGACTGGATTTGTGTTAAAATTAGAGACACAAATATAATGATTTTCTGATGGAAAGTCCATTGGGTGCTAATAATTTTGCAAACCCATGACTGTTCATCAGTAGTATGAAAATTGCTACATGTGAACTCAGCTGCAAACAAGTGGAATGCCGTTTTGTAGATGAAGAGACTTTCATACAACACAAATATAAAGACACCATTTCTGTCTCACACCATACAACCCATCTTTCTATCAATATCAAGCATCACTGGGTCTTCTACATTCAGTTATCCTCATTGTGGCATGTCACAGAGTTCTTAGAGTTGGAGCCGCTATCAAATGGACACTTCCACAACACATAATCATGTAATTGCAAATGTCAGAAAAATGTTTTACCTACGTATCTACACTTTATCCAGCTAGAAAATATTCAGTACCATGGTGTGATCATTATAAAAATATAGCCATAGGAATATTACATTAGCGTTATAATCAAGCAGACCTTTTGCCTTTATCCAGAAATCATTTTAAAAACATAAATAAGAAATAAACTTCCCTTTAAAAAAATAATGAAATCTGAAAACCTTGAAAAACAATCTGCAAAACCAGCTCGACAGGGAAACGTAGAAGAGTTTCCTACATGAAAGATTACACCTCTATTACAAACACAATGAGCCTGCATGGAAAGTGCACCCTTCATTACATCTCCGGCAGGTTTAGCCTGGTATTAACTCATACAGCTCATCTCCCCGTGAAAAGGACACTCCAGGAACTAAGGGGTGGAGAAGGAACAATGAAAATCTGTCTCCAGAGCTGAATAATGCAATAGCTTAGATGAGACTGAGCATTATGTGGATCTCAATATATTGTTAAATTATATATTAAATATACATTTCCAGATTTAGGCTGGAGTTACTAACAGATATTCTATGAGATATATTATTTATTATATATTTACACTTTATGATACTAATTTTCAAGGTAGATGAAAAACAGCCTTTTTTCACACTGTGTTTTGCAATCTGTTTGCTATATATTTATGTTGAAAAAGCTGCAAGGGTGCATATGTTATATTCATATGGCATATATCTATCTATCTCTATATCTGTTTACAGATAGATAGATAGATAGACAGATAGATAGAGACAGATAGAGAGATAGATAGAGATATAGAAGATAAAATAATAGATAGAAGATAGATAGATAGATTAATGATGAGTTGATAATATGACAGATAGAGAGTTAGATCTAAGAATAGATAGAGACAGATTGAGAGATAGATAGAGATATAGATAGATAGATAGATAGATAGATAGATAGATAGATAGATATATAGATAGATAGATAGATAGATAGAGAGAGACAGATAGAAACATAGATAGACAGACAGATAGACATATTTTACATGTGCACCCTGGAGCTTTTCTGACTTATATATGGCTTCACGCACCCATCAGAGGTTAGGCGTCTTTATAAACACTATTGGCCTGGTGTATGTTGGTATACATTTTTATCTGTTGTATGGAATAGCATACCCGGCACAGTTTCATATAGAGGTGTTCAGTAGAAAAACACATAGCAAACTGTACATATTTTGTACTATTTTTTAACAAGGGGAAAAATGCAAACAAAAAGACTGTACTGCTGTAATCCCACTATAACCTTAAATTGTATAATCACACAGATTTTTCACTGGCAGATACAATAGTTATCCATTATAATTAAAAAAAAAAAGGTACACCATGACCACCAAAGAAGCCCCATTTATGGATTGATGCTTGAAAACAAATAGATGTTATAGTAAGGGATAGTTCACAAATAGAAGTAGCTGCGGATAAATACAGACATGGGGATAGAATCTAACACGTTTTTTAAATCCACAGCAAGTCCTTTTCTGTTGCAAGTTTCCATCACAGATTCAGTCTTTCAATGAAAGGGAGCAAAATCTGCGCCGTGCTGTATATGTAGACTTTCCAATGGTTTCATCATCGATTTTCAGCAGCAAATTTCCAACACGTGAACCAACCCTTATGACTCCCAGTCCTTTTACTATGAAGAAAATCCAAAATTATAATGGGAGAACGCCTACTCCCATCTCATGCAACTTTGATGTCAGATTGAACAAAGCTTTACAGAAATCTTAACCATTACATTTCTGGGGTCTGCTTGATTTTTGTTACTAATGTGTTTCCTCTACATCTTGGAACAAACTGAGATCACTTTATTATTCTTATAGTAAAAGTGACAACTCTTGACTCTTTCTGTCTTCCAGGGAAACCTTGATCAGGTTCTAGGAAGCCGTAGGTCCCTTGGTAGCTAAAGACTAAGTTCAAGTATTGATAGATCTCTCTTATCATGTAAAATAACCTAATACCTGAAAACCATAGCCTACCTCTACAACAATACTGCACATGCTTCTAGCCTAGTTCTCGAGGTCACTCTTACACATACACTATATTATACTGCTGAGAACAATATATAAGTGTGACTTGTGCAATTGTATCCTACTGCCAAGGGCGTCCTTGTAAAGGAAAATGATGACATTCCTGTGACTCAACTCCTTTGTTATGGACTTTTAAAAAATCATCAATGAACCTACAGTAGTTTTAGACATAATAGACACCTATCAATCCATTAAACCACCTGAGGTCCTTACCAACCAGTATGGCACCTCAAATGTTTTCAAATTGAAGTCCCGACATTAGAGTGCCAAACAAACATACCAGTTCAAGATGTTTCTAAAAGGGCAACCAAGGCAATTATTAACTGTATTATTCTTAGTATTATACACCATCAATTCATAATCAGTTCAGCTTTGGCTCCTGTCCTCCTATATGAACAGTATAGCTCCATAATGTCATGTCTTCTGCTCAGTTTCTGGAAACATATCTCCATTTACTAATTTCATGTGATTTTTACAGTTCTCTCACCTAGGGACACATGTACGAACCTGTTTAGGTCTAAAACTCACTCTTTTGCCCATAGGTTACTATGGGCAAAAAAGTGAGTTTTACACCTTAACAGGTTTATACATGTGGCCCCTAGTCTTAACAGTATTCCTCCAGAATACCCTAAAGAAACAATGTTAAAACTAGGTGACAGATTTGCAAACCTCATATATCGTAAAACTTAAGCAATAGAGATATATTTCTGGAGATCACAATGCTGTTATCTTGGTAGTTATCCAATATATACTGTCCTTTATAAACACACTAGCTTTAAGATGAACTTATCCTCACCAAAGCACAATGTGTTGCATTTACTAACCACGATATGCATGAATTGTGGCAAAAATTGGGGCAAAAACTAGTGTACATGCTGTATTCCAACTGTATTAAGTGTTAAGACAGTGTTTATGCTTAACTAGTTTTAAAAATAGTCTTGGAATCATAAAACACACCAGATTTATTAACTGTATTATTATCTTAGTGCAAAAATATCACTGTAAAGAAATTGGCTAGCATGTTTAGCAAGTTGTGCCAAATTCACACAGCATGCACTATAATAGACTTGGTGCCGTTTCTGCCTGTTTTGTCTAGTCTTATGCTTTCAGAATTTAGGATGGTATTGGGTAAATGCATCCGTAATGGATTTGCTGCAGAAAATATTTGCAGAAATCCATGAGCATAAATAATGATTTAAAAATGCACAAACCAGGTCAATTTGTGCCTTGAAAACTTCTATACCTTGTACATGAGATCGGTGGAAAGCTCACCCACGTGATTCATGACAAAATATCCGTTGCGGATTTTCAATCTGTAAGATATGGAAAGAAACCGCCCTGTGTGCAAACACCTGTAAAACATCTGACCCAATTTCTCTCTATAAAACTGACTTAGTGATTGCTGGTATGCCAAGCAGAGCACTATTTTGGACATATGTTCAGAAGACCAAATTCATTGGAATGGCATTTGTACTCGAAAGATTAAATAGAGAAGAAGAGAAAGAGGACAACCTTAAAGGGATGGAGAGGTAAAGTGACAAATAAATGATCAGTGGCCTCCAGGCCTAAAATGAAGGCAGTTCGCAATGGATAAACACCACTGGAAAGGTGCTCAGGAGTTAAACTAATACGACAATAATATGATAATAATGGATGTTGCTAGGAAACTCTTCCTATATGATGCGCTCCTTTTGGTGTTCCATTGAGAATATCTTACCAAAACATTAGGGTTCCAAAACTTTCCAAAATTTCTCGTCTTTCATAAACAATCTCATAATCATCTCTGTATAAATCCCATAATTAGTTCAAACAAAGCCGCTATTTATGTCCTTTTTAAAGTCTACTTAACACAAATTATTATTGACATTTATTAGCCGAATGTCTTCCAGGCCATATTTTTTCCCTCGACTTGATTTTAAGTGACTGCTCTGTAAAATAACAAACTGACAATCAAAAGCGGAGAAAGACGCTTAGCAGGTACCATGTGGTACACTAAATGCTGTGAGTCATTCCACAGCCATCCACATGCAGCAGCAATAATAAGGATAATGACAGGGATATCCCTGCCCAACACTTATAGGCAACGCAACGTGTCATGTAAAGGATAGGCATACTTGTCCTACTGTGTCCCCGGATCTCCCTTCTAAGGGTTAAAAAAGCATAAAGTACTATAGGACTGAATACAAATACTGAGTGCTGCAAACTGCGACATGTTTACAGAATACATTATCAATATTAGTATGAATAAAGTCATACGATCCATTGTGAAAATCATAACACCCCATTATAGATGGAGAAAGCAATCAATCCAACTAATGAGTCCTTTCACTATTTACACAATAACCTCTGTGCGGGAACACCCTTATGCCAGCCAAATCTTGCAAATGACATCTAATATCAACAAAGTTAAACCAGACCAATGATACAATACAAAACTCACATGGATCATTAACTACTTGACAACCGGAAAGCAGGCACCACATATGTGGCTGGAAACAGGCAATTGGTTAAACCAGGCAACAATTTGCCAGTGCATAAGGGTAAGTGGCACAGAGCAAAGGGTGAGACTGCCACAGCAGAGGGCAAATAAACTAGAGCAATAATAGTGCAGGGTAACTGCTTAGAAGGCCCCGCAGAGAAGCCAGAAATAATGGCAGGTCTCTCATCCCAATAAATGATAGGTTGCCCCCTGGACATGTCAATAAGAGAGACCTGCTATAAACCAAGGTGATGCACCTATCTGCTACCCCCTGGCATGATTGGCACACATACCATACAAAGGCAGCTGGTCTCTATATAAAATTGCATGAGTTTCCCAGCAAAGCATCCTGTAGACATAAAGAGAAGAGAGACCTGTGCTTGGAGCTGTCAACAGCACTGGTTGTGTTGTGACAGGATGCCCTGCTGTAAACCAAGGTGATGCACCTATCTGCTACCCCCTGGCATGACTGGCACACATACCATACAAAGGCAGCTGGTCTCTATATAAAATTGCACGAGTTTCCCAGCAAGGCATCCTATAGACATGAAGAGAGACCTGTGCTTGGAGCTGTCAACAGCACTGGTTGTGTTGTGACAGGATGACCTGCCCATCTGCTACCCCATGGCATGCCTGGTACACAGTCCACTCACCATGCTGCAACTGGGCTTTCTATACAGGATTGCATATGTCCCCCAGCATGCAGAAATCAAGAGGCTGGTGTTTGGAGCTGGTCAGCTGTCAATAGCACTGGTTGTGCTGCTATAGGATGAGCTGCCCATTGCATGGCTGGCACACGTAACACTCACCCTACAGGATGTGCCTATGGAAGCTATCCCGCAGACACACAGCCCTGTGCCCGGAGCTAGAGGCGATCAGCACCATGCAATTCTCTCCTCTCTGCCATCAGCTGCTGCAGCCGGGATGTCACCAAAGCATGCCCAGACCCCAGCACCCCGCGGCGACTGCTAACCTCATGGATCTGCGGTGACTGGTCCCTCTGGCAGCCGGCTCCCCCTTTATAGGCTGCTCTCCTTCTTCTAATTAGGACTGGCCCGGTCCGGGAGAAGAAGCCGAGACAGCAGTCCCTGGAGGGGCGTGTGCGCGCGGCTCGTACCGCTGCTGGACTCCAGCCCTGACACCTCCTCCCGCCGGCGCGTACCCGAGCCGCGCTCCTGCCGCTCCTGCTGCTGCTGAGGGAGCGCGTCCCCGGGAGTGCGCAGCGCTGGCGGCTGTCACCGGCGGCAGCACCGGGGACACGTGGGCTCTGGTGGTCATTGCTGGCAAATACAAAGTCAGCATATGGCCTGGTGCTCTGACTCCCCGGGACAAGATGCCAGCTACCTGCAATTTAGAATTCCATATACTCTCTGTATAATTATCATTGGAAAGCACCGACCCATTGTGATCTTCTCTGTCTACATTCACACCGGCCGATGATGTCACAAGGTGAAATAAATACATTCAAATATAGGTGGTGTCTCCCAGTAATAAGATTTAAAGGGGTTTTTCCACAAAGTAAAATTGATGTGGGAAGCTTGCGAACTAAATAATAAACATTTTCACCATTCATTATTATTAAAAATTCTGAACTGTTTTTGTTTTAGCTGCTCCTTTAGTGATCTATTGTTTACAGCTCATCTCCAGGAGATACAACCAGAGCTATGAGCTTCTTAGTCCTGGTCGCACATGCTTAGACATCACCTCTCCTTTCAGGCAGCTACTGAGTGTTCAAACCCCAGGTGCTGTCATTCTACTCCCGTCCTCTGTACTCCTCAGTAATTAGTCAAACAGTACAAATAAATAAAAAAGAAACCTCAATCAGGTCTATGCATTGAGAAAGAGAAAAAAATCCACAGGTTTGGTTTCTGCAGGGATTTGAACCGAGGACCCTTGTGCTGTGAGGTAAAAGCTTTACCTCTGAGCTATTCACAGCTTTATATATAAACAGACCTTTCTTCAACTACAGAGAGGAAAGGTCTGGTGATGTCATCCTGCTGGGTCACATGATATGCAAGTTAAACAAATCACACACGCCCCCTTCTGAGCACACAGAGCTGAAGAGCTGGATGCAGGAGGTATGAAATTAGATCGTGGCAAGACCCCTTTAATAATTCTTAGCAGGACAGTATTCCATCATTATAATGACCCCAAACTCACCTCCAAGACCACCACTGCCTTGCTGAAGAAAATGAGGGACTGGCCAAGCATGTCTCCAGACCTAAACCCTACTGAGCATCTGTGGGGCATCCTCAAATGGAAAGTGGAGGAGCGCAAGGTCTCTGACATCCACCAGCTCTGTGATGTTATCATGGAGGAGTGGAAGAGGATTCCAGTGGCTGCAACCTGTGACGCTCTAGTGAACTCCATGCCCAAGAGAGTTAAGGCAGTGCTGGAAAATATAACAAAATATTGACACTTTGTGTACAATTTATCCATTTTCACTCAAGGGTGTATTACTTTTGTTGCCTGTGGTTTAGACATTTTGACTGTGTGTTGAGTTATTTTGAGGGCACACCAAATTTACACTGTTATACACTTTGTGGTACATATTTGGATACGTTTTACGCAATAAATTTTTTGTATTGAAAAAACTTATTCAAAATGCTGTGTGGATATAACCGAAGTAGGCTGAATACATATGTAAGGGACTGAATACATACGCAAGCCACACTTTTCAGCTTTTTTAATTAGCAAAAATTTGGAAAAGAACGTATCATTTGTACTGCTCTATCACATAAAATATCAAAAAAATAGATACACAGAAGTCTATTTTTTTTAAACTACGCTAAATGCACTTGTTACAGTTATGACTATATACAGTATGTCTATCTGTTTACCTACTTGTCTATCTATCTATCTATCTATCTATCTATCTATCTATCTATCTATCTATCTATCTATCTATCTATCTATCTATCTACTTGTCTGTTAACCGGCCTGTCTGTCTATCTAATTGTAACAAGTGACTTTCTATGCATTGGTCTTCATACACAGAATTCTAGATTTTTGGAAAATTAGGCTAAATACACTTGTTGCAATTATGACTGCATAAACATAAGTATATAAGTATATAAATATACAGACATAATTGTAACAAGTGCACTTAACCTAGTTTTCAAAAAAAATACAAACTTCTTATGAGGCCCAATGCATAGAAAGTCATGTAACTTTGAGAGAAAGTGAGGTCCAAGTACAAGTATAAGTATTTTTACTGGAGTAAATACATCAGAAGCCATGGTGTACTTTAATTATCAATATTTTACTCTATTTTGTATTTTAAATACGGTGGTTTTTTTTTTCTAAACAGGTTGCTAGGTTGGTGATAATTATACAGCGTCAGAAGTATCCTATTACATCAACCATGCATGCCATGTTAACCTCGTATTAACCCAATTTGGGCATCTAAAAGGGTTATCCTTTGAATCACTTTTTTAGACGTTGCTAAAAGATGTTTTAAAATAACTGACAGTGTTTATAGCATCAAAATGAACCTTTTCCTCATATTGTGCATGTGTCGTTCTCGGCAGCGCTGCTAATCTGTTCTGCTGGGGCTGGATCTGATCAGACTCTCCTTCCCCTTCTGACAACTGGCAATGGAGTTTCTCCATATTACCCCTGTACAGGAGGTCTTGCATATGATTGATATTTTAATAGTAAAACAAAGTTTTAAGGACCAAAGTTGACATGTATGAACACACCTGCGCCATTTTTTGGCATATCTTGCTCCAAAAAATACTGTTCTCTAGAAGTGTGAACAGTCGTACCCAAACTTGCCACAATCTGCACTAAACACAACACTTTTGCATGCATCAAGAATGTGCCCAAGTTTGGTGTGAAACTGTCATACAAAGTTTAGTGCATAAAACTCTAAGGCCTCGTTCACACGGCTTATTTCAGAACGTATTTACAACGGATTTCCGATGTAAATACGTTCTGAAATCAGTTGAAAATCAGTTGCAAATAAGCGCTACTAAGTGTGGCACGTATTTGTAACTGATTTCCCGACGGATTCACCATCTCCAATCATTGTAGGTGGTGAATCCGTCCGGAAATAATTGACATGTGAATTGTTTTTCCGTCCGGATTGCCGTCGTCAATCCGCGGCCGCAATCCGGAACGGAACTACTCGTCGTGTGAACGACGAGCCGTATTTTCTCTTGAAATCAATAGAAAATAGGCTGTGACTTATTTCGGACAGATTTGCCGACGGATTGACGATCGTCAATCCGTCGGCAAATACGTGGCGAAATATAGCCGTTGTGAACGAGGCCTAAGGGCTTGTCCCCATGCCAAGGGTTTTTGGAAGGTTTTACAGATGGTTTTCAGTTTTGAAAGCCGTCTGTAAACGTCTGTCAAACTTTATCACAGGCCTCTATGGAAAATCCACCGGACGGTTTTTTAGACCACCGGCGGTCCGAAAAACATAGAACAGAGAAGGGTTTTCAGGCGGAATATGAACATTTCAATGCTTTTCTCCGCAAACAGCCACAAAACAGAGCAAATTTTCTCTCTGCCGTTTGGACGTGCCCTTAAATGCTTGGCACATAAGACTTTCATACATCCTGTCGCATTATACACTCCTCTATATCAATTTAGAACTGATCTGTCAGCGCTAAGTTACATAGACGTCCCCCCAAGTTTTTTTTGTGACATAACTTTTATTGTTGATGTGTTTTTATGAGGGTTTGTTCTTTGCAGAATCAGTTATATTTTAGAATGACACCATTATGGGATACATGCCTTTTTGCTTATCTTTTATTAACTCTTTTGCATTTTAAATTTAGTTCCAGTCAGTGTATGGTATAAATAATGTGTTACCTGTATTAAATAGGTGAGTACGATTACAACCGTACCAAATATGAATCAGGCCTCATGATGAGAACTGTCTAGGTTTAAGACTTTCTTTGTTGCCCATAGCAACCAGAGCGCCCTTTCATTTTTACATAGCACTATATGAAATGAAAGGGAAGCTTTGATTGGTTGCTGTGGACAACAAAGAACGTCTTAGACCTCAACAGTTTTCATACATAAGGTCCAGTCTTTTTATATTTAACTCTTTTTGTGCAATAAAAACCAAAAAATAATTTACTTTTGTATTGCTCCAATAAAAAAGAAAAAAAAAATCAAATTTTTCTTTTTTTGCCTACAAAGCTAGTCAATGAAGTGGGAAATTCCTTTTACTATTGTTAAATTTCATTATTAATTTTGTTCCACTATGAGTTTCCACAATACAACAGCATCTTCTGATCACTCGGAATATACCAAAGCATTATTGCCTGTCAGTCAAAATACTTATTGGCGTCTGCAGATGTAGTGCATGGTGGCAAGTTCATATACTTTTCTGTGAACTACCCCATATTTATGAAACATGGCTGGACCATTGTGTAAACCATGCACTTCTCACCTTCCATCTCACAACTATAATAGCTAGGCTATGACTAACAAATCCTGTGTCAGTGCGATCACAGGCGTATATTATTTTGCATTCAAAAGTTAATATACTGCAAACAAAAGACTGGATGTGGCTTCTCTGCAAAATCCACTCAACTTTTATGATGTACTATAAGAGGGTGGGGAGGCTTAGCTCCCAAGGACATTGTACCTGAGAGTATGTACAGTTTGCCTTTGTAGTATTCAGTGTAGTGTATGTCATGTCCATAAAAAAGCAGCACAGCTATTGTACAGTTGGCTATTGCACATGATAGTGAACACAACAGCGCACAATCAGGGTCATCACTAGGGCACTATTAGTGGGACTGCTCCCAGGGTCTCATTAAGGGCTCTGTTTTATTCCTACTAAATATTTTGTGTACAAAGATCATCTTATCCTCTACGGGGGTTCACATAACGAGTACTCTCATCCCTAATTTCAGGAGCCCATCAAATGTACACAGTAAGGTACATTAAGGGGAAATAAAATAGGTCATAGGGCATCCTTACAAAAACTGTAAGGGGCCTATAAATGGTACAATAAATACACAATGATTAACATTTAAGGATATGTCACATGTACATGTACAATTTTTTAGCTTGATAAAATCTCTAAATACTTTTGTCACCGAAGAAGACTTTACCTAGTGGCATACAAAGAAATATGGGGGCTCCATAGAAAATATAACAATGGGTTCCCCCCTATTATGCCATCCACAACATAATTTATTTATATAGTGTAAATATGTTCCACAGTGCTGTACAGTGATTGCCATCATTTATATTGGTTCCTGACCCCATTGGGGTTAAACATTTTAAAAGGGTTTTGCTGTTTGGCAGAGTTCCTTATGAGGCTGGTTTGGAGCACTTGCACAGTTCTCCCTGTTCTGTTCTATTGTATGGAAGTTGCCAATATAGCTGAGGTAGTGTGCTCGGCTATATTCAGAACTCCCATAGACATGAATCGGGAAGACCTGCTCAAGTGTGACCACCCCCCCCCCCCTTCCCTCCTGTTCTGTGAGGTCGGCTTGTAGCATCAGCCTCATGAAGTACTTTGCTAAATCATAAAAACGTTTCATTCCCGGTAAGTCTGTCAGTACTGGGAGTGTGGAGGAAACTGGAATAACCAGAAGAAACCCATACAAACATGGTGAAAACACATGAGCCCCATGTTGTCCTTGATAGGAAATGGACCCAGTACTGCAAGGCAACAGTCCTAACCACTGAAGACTTGGTCTATGTTTGGTCTAGACTTGGTCTACCCCTTCTAGGGCATGTCCCCACGTCAGGTTCTTCAGCTGGTTTTACAGACGGTTTTCGTTTTTTAAACCGGCTGTCAAACTTTTACACGGACCTTTATGGAAAACGCGTGCAGCAGTCCCCACTGCACGTGTTTTCCGCCGGGCAGTTTTTCAGACTGCTGGTGGTCCGAAAAACATTGAACATGTTTGTTCTTCAGCCCGGTTTTCGGGTGGAATATGAACATCTCGGAGCAAAGGGGGAGGGCTTTTCTCCACAAACCACTGACAAAAGCTGTGTACACAGCCCTAAACAAGCAAATGCTGGTCGGGATTTCCGACCAGTATTTGTCCTGTGCCGTGTAAACTGCCCCTTACATACAGTCATGCACAGGTTGTCTATAGTAAAAGGTGTGGGACCAGTCAGCTCTGGGACCCTCTTTCCAAGGTCTTCATAGCAGTGTCATTGTCTTCCTCTATCATTTATGTGCTTTTGATACTGTGATATGGGGGTGACAGATACATATTTAAACTGATTTGTCATTCAGGTTTTTGGGAAAGCTGGTTGTCAACCTGTATTAGTTACCCAATAAATATTAGCAGGTACATAGAATTTTAGGTACTATTCAGAATATGATAAACAAAGGACTTGTTTTGTTCCTTTGGTTTCTTTTTTGGGAATAATCACTCTTTAAACTTTCAAGGCTGTAAAATGTTTCTCCAGGAGGCATGCTAAAAAGATATCTGGCCATTCATAAGGTAGATATGGTATTATGAGGATAAAACGAATTACAAATATTTGGGAGGCTTTAAATGACAGTGTTCTTTGGTGGGAAGAAGTGCTCCATTCTACACATAGGGCGACATGTATGAACAGGGCTGCGCCAGAAGTCTTCTTTATAGCCCGACATCTATTGTAGTCCTGTTCGCAATAGTTTTAAACCTGCCACACGCCAGTATCAGGCGCATTACAGAGCGTCTGCCGCACTTTGTAATGCGCCTGATATTGGGGAGTGCGGGAGGCAGGACGCACTAGAACCATACGAGGCTATAGATTTATAGCTTCAGTACAGCAATTCCAGGCGCATTACTGCTGGAATAGGTAAACTGCTTTCAAATTGGTTTACCTGAGCCAGAAATGTTGTTTCTGTGCTAGAGTGTGCCTGATTCATGACTCGCTGTAGAGCAGGATGATAAATCAGGCACATTCTACACTATTTATATGCACATAAAACTTGGCATCTAAGCGCCATTAATCATACATGTCGCCCAAAGTGAATGCCCGGGGCACATACATATCAGGAACCTTGAAAAAAGAAAACACCTAATCCAAATGAAGAGACAATCATTTCATCCTCATAATGGGGAAGTGTAACGTGTGTAATGGATTTGTCTCCCTTTAGCTCTGCTAACACCATGTCAGGTCTGCAAATTATACACTGGGCAGTACAACCGACGTACACAACGTACCCATAGACTTTTTTATCTACATGTAGGATAGAAGAGGGTTCTACTGTCAGCTTGATATGAGGTTGCCAACTGAGAAATTTTAATAGTCTCTTTGTGGATAAACCCTATTCTCCTGTCTGGACTTTTCCCTCCAGACAGTAATTTTCACTGTTCTTTTAGTAGCCAAGGATAATTTCATTTAGATAATCCTATTAATCCCTGACAGACATTTGACACAAACTTCATAATGTCTTAAGGGCGTAGTGAGCCCATGCCATTCTAGGCGGGTGCCGGCTGTTAATTGCAGCTGACACCCACCACTATCAGCAGGGATCGGAGCTATCTTGGTATCTAAATAAATAAAAAAAATATATATTTAAACCCCCCTTTTCCCAGTTAACAAATGAAAAAATAAAACAGTGAAATGTAATTGCCATGTCCGTAAAAGTCCCATATTTCAAAATATAACATTATATTTATCCCGTATGGTGATCACTGTACAAGAAAAATAAATTACTAGAGCAAAAATTCAGTTTTTTGGGGGGTTATTTTGTGTCCCCAAAAACTTGAAATAAAAAGTGATCAAAAAGTCGCATGCATCCCACAATGGTACCAATAAAAAGCACACTGCAACCCGCAAAAAACGAGCCTTCACTAAGGTACACAGATGAAAAAACAAAAAAGTTATTGGTTGCAGAACATGGCACTGCATTGCACGTTCAAAAAATAATGTTTTTGTTTTTCTAAAAGTACTAGAACAGAAAGAAAACTCTACACATTTGGTATCAACCAGTAGAACACAGCTAACATGTCAATAATACCATTTTGTATATACAGCAGTTTACCGAGCTTTATAAGCAGCTACAGGTTGGTGAACACCGGGGAGCATTCCCAGACCTCCTATCAACTACTGTCTTATTCAAATGTGCACTCAATACAAAGTCCATATAATTATAGAAATTTATTGAAGACAAACTTTACAACATATGTCCAAAAAGGAGGTAAAAGCAGCATGTCCATTCCTCCAGACGTTTTACTGTGCAAAAAAAATAAAAAATCAATACATACTCAGATGAGCAAGGTGCAACGTTTCAGCTCTGTGAGCCTTCATCAGGCAACCATGACGGCTCACAGAGCTGAAACGTCGCACCTTGCTCATCTGAGTATGTATTGATCTGTTTTTTTGCACAATAAAATGTCTGGAGGAATGTTCATGCTGCTTCTACTTTTCTTTTTTGGACATTAGGGAGTATGCAGGTGTGGACTTACCTGTAAGTTGATGCTGTTGCATTCTATATACCCTGGACGTTTATCTAAATTTTGGACTGCAGCAGTCTCGATTGTTTAACTATTTTGGAAACTTTACAACATGTCACTTTTTCACAGTATACTTGCAATTAGTGTCCTCCTGCATCACTCGCTGCCTGGCTATACAACAGCACTGTTTTGTTCAGTTTTGCATTAAAGATCCTAGATGGGTACCTGGATTGGCTGGAGACACAGGGAAGCTAGCTGACAGGCGGCCTTGCACACCTGCACTCCAGGCACAAGTAAGCTAGCTGAAAGGCCTTGCACACCTACATGCTGGACACAGGGAAGCTAGCTTAAAGGCCTTGCACACCTGCATGTCAGACATGTCAATAATAGCAAACAGTAAACTCCATAAAATGTGAATGCCCGCAAAAATGGGGCAATTACATTTTTTCACATTACACTCCCCATAGAATTTGTGGTATTATGTGGAACAGTCAATGGCACCATTAAAAAGTACATTGTGCCCCGCAAAAAACAAGCTCTTATATGTCTTTGTAGATGGAAAAATGCAAAGGTATATGGCAAAAACAAATGCAACGAAAATGACCAGTCCTTAAGGGGTTAAAATGTTATAACATTATTAAAATGGTTACAGTGTATATTACAAAGTTACAAGTCTTAAATATACAACCATTAAAGCATACCTACACTTTTCTTCTCCCACCAACCTGACCATCTGATGTGCAGAGATATTCTTGCATGCTAAGTGGTACAGTTGCCACAGTAACTGTACCCTGCATGGGGTGTATTATGCACAGTGCAATTAACTAGAATTGGGCCCATCAAGATGCTCACTAAGTACAGTATTGTTGCTGCAGCAACTTTACCACCCAGTATGAAGAACGTCCCTGCACACCAGATTGTCAGGCCAGCGGGGGAAAGCGCTTTGAAATTTATTAATAAATTACTTTAAAAAATTGTATATTATATCTGTTGTAGGTAAGTCTGTGAAAATTTAAATAAATTGCAGTATAAAGCAGTAAACAATGAGTCCTTTCCTCCAAGACTACTCCATCTTCCACTTGTATGAAAAGCATGCGTTAGCATGACATTACTACTGGAAACAGAGGTTATTGACAAAGAGGCAGGTAATAGTTACCAATGACTATAAAATAAACTGTTGGGTAATACTGAATGACCTGAAGTAAAGGATCAGTGAAGTTCAGTGTTGGATTGGGTTGTTTGGGGGCCATCGGTGAAGTTGTCTCTTGGGGCTCACCAGTAAAGTTGATTCTTGGGGCCCCCCAGTAGAGTAGATTCTTGTTGCTCCCTTTTGAAGTTGATTCGTGTTGCTCCCCTTTTAAGTTGATTCTTGGGGCCCACCAGTGAAGTTGATTGATTCTTGTTGCTCACCAGTGGAGTTGATTCTTGGTGCCCACCAGTGAAGTTGATTCTTGTTGTTCACCTTTGAAGTTGATTCTTGGGGTCTACCAGTGGAGTTGATTCTTGTTGCCAACAGTAAGTTAATGATTCTTGTTGTTCACCTTTGAAGTTTTCAGTTTGTTGGGGTTCTTCCAGTGGAGTTGATTCTTGCTTCCTCACAGTAAGTTGATTCTTGGCCCACCAGTGAAGTATCGATTCTTGTTTGCTCCCTTTGAAGTTGATTCGTGTTGCTCCCCTTTTAAGTTGATTCTTGGGGCCCACCAGTGAAGTTGATTTTTGTTCCTTGATTGCTTGCTACCAGTGGAGTTGATTCTTGTTGCTCACCAGTAGAGTTGATTCTTGTTGTTCACCTTTGAAGTTGATTCTTGGGGTCTACCAGTGGAGTTGATTCTTGTTGCTCACCAGTAGAGTTGATTCTTGTTGCTCACCAGTGAAGTCTTTGATTTCCCCTGAGTTGTTCTGTGCTCACCTTTGAAGTTGATTCTTGGGGTCTACCAGTGGAGTTGATTCTTGTTGCTCACCAGTGAAGTTGATTCCTGTTGTTCACCTTTGAAGTTGATTCTTGCGGCTCACCAGTGAAGTTGATTCTTGTTGCTCACCAGTAAAGTTGATTCTTGTTGTTCACCTTTGAAGTTGATTCTTGGGGTCTACCAGTGGAGTTGATTCTTGGGGCTAAATCTACTGCTACTGTACATGACTGCACAGGATTCTTGCACTCTGCCTCCTGGGAAGCAGCCGATGGCCTGCCATACCCAGTAGTCCACCAGAGTATTTACCCTGTTTCTCTGAGGGACTGGTAAAGTCCCATGGGTACTAACTGCACCTGGAATAGGAGAATTTAATGTTTGCTGTTTTTCTTGGTTTGGATTTGGTTAGTGAGTAGGACAACCATGCTTATATTTTTTTAACACTTTGTGTAAAGAAAAAAAATTCTGACGACAACAATCTGAACTGTAAATCCTGAGAAAGTACCACTTAAGAGTACACTTACATTGGGCAAGTTACTCAGCTTTTCCAAGTTTCTGAAAGTCAAGATTTGGTAGTAAGGAATGTTACTTATTTAGGTAGATTTAATATTCAGCAGATCACTACTTCAGCTCCACTTGGTTTGTCACCCGGCTTTCCTGGGATCTTCTAAGGCAAATCTTCATAGTTATGACACAACTTGGCAAGGAGAAGAAAGATTCATGTTGGTTAATTTAGTACTCAGTAAATTTCTATTACAGCACCATAATGTTGTCCAGCTTCACCACTGAAAGGCAAATGTAACTAGGTACAATAGCAGAAAGAAGGGGAATTTTTGTAGGAAAATGTAATATTCAGACAATCTCTATTACTGTTCACAATGCAAGCTATCCAGCTTTCCCAGGACCCTGAAAGGAAAACCTTCCTAGCTATGATACAATATTTCCATACCTAGGCATACCTAAGACTTTACAAACTCCTGAAAAGCAAATCTGACTAGTTATGCTACAGTGAGATTAACTCAAAAGAGGTCCTGGATATTGTGTAATAACTTTCGCTAGGAATAAGCAATCTGAATATAACAATGTGCAATGTTCTCCACAGTATGTGTAGGAGCCAGACACATGGCTGTCTTAACGGTATTAAAGGTGTGTTCTCACCATGCTGTTTCACAGAGCCTGCTCTTCACAGCCAGTTTCAGACTCCCACTTCCTGGTTAGGTTATGGTTTGTTCAATAACAGTGTGTGACATTTCAGCATTTCTGCATTTTCTAGCAATTCCTGTTATAGTGACATGAGTGCAGGAGGCTTGTAAACTGTAGTGCATAAGGCCTACAGAGCTCTATAAAGTGAAAATTTGTCAGTAACATAGCTAAACAAGCTCCTGTTTTACTGATAATACTTGGCAGGGAATGACGTGACCATGGTTGGACAGAGGAACTGGAGCAACAAGAGCAAAGAGTGTTTTTAAAATTCAGATTGCTTTAACAGGAATTACAAGAGAGTGTTTGGGGCCTCCTTCAAGTGAATCTCTATACAGTATAAAAAATGGGGATTTGTCAAAGTAGAACTAGATGGATTTAGCATTCTGCAAAGGCTGAGTAGCAAGCTCTGTGGGACTGAAATGGATGACAAAATGGTTATATAATATACATACAATGCTGCTCTGATACATGGTATATGGATTTTATGTAGTATCAGAGCAACATAGTCTATTGCAGTTCCACATTGTTGCTGTTCAAAGCTTTGGAAAAGCTTGGTAACTTTATAAGTAGCTAAATTAAGCGGATTTATCACACTAAAATAGCCAAGTTACAATGTAGTCTGGAGAATCTGGGAAACAACCTTTCCTGGGATATAATGGAGGCCATACTTGGTATATCTGTAGAATACAGGAGTGTATACTAAATGGTTAGACCCCTTATTGTAATAACTATGGAAGCCATAGCATACAATGTGATGTTGAACATTTCTATGCAATGTGCTATTGCTTTTTCATGATGACAGAAATGAATATACTTTAACGTAGTTTACATTATGTGTATTGAAAAATGATAAAAACATTATGGTGCTCCAGCATGTCATCAGTTAATATAGTGTGCAGCCTGATGCAGGAGTGGTGGTACCCTAGGCAATTAGAAGATAATTATAGGTACTCAGATGGGAAGAGTTACTTATCAGCAGAATTCGAGTCCATCCACAGAGCATGGATTTCTTGTCGGATTTTCAGAGGGTTTGCAGATTTGGAAACCATCTGAAAACCGACCAGAAACCGTCCCCATAAACGCTAATAGAAAATCTGTTCAGTAGTCTACACGAAACGGATTTTCAGTGGGACAGCTTTTCAGCTGTTGGCGTTCCGAAAAGCTTTGAACATGCACAATCTTCCACTGAGATTTCGGGCAGAAGATGTGCAATCCAATGGTTATGAGGGGCAGATGAATCCGTAAACTGCGGACAGAACCGTCCCCCAAAACCATGCAAAAGACGATAAAATACCATCCGGATTTTAAAACAGAATCTGACCTGTATTCTGTATATGCCATGTGGATGTACCCGTCTGGTTCAGTTCAATTTTAGAAATCAATTGTGTGCAGCCCTATACCTACGCTGGCTGGGGTTCAAAGACAGCTTCAATTTCACCTCACTCCAAATCCCAGGAAGAAGTACTACAATGAAATTTAAAATAGAGTAGTACCTGGCAGCATTGGAGTAGAGGTTCATGAGGTATTTGTGCCTAAGAAAAGGCCTCATGGTTAGTTGATGCCTAGAAGCTTCCGGCCTAGCTCAACATTATTTGTTAAACATTTCCAGGTCACTTGGGGTTAGAGAGAAAAATCCTGTACACAGTGCTGAAAGTCTGGAGTCTAGTTTGGTTCCACTTCTTCTACTGGCTTCTCATTTGGACTGTAATGTGATTTTTTTTTAAAGCTGGTTATATTGAAACCAGAAGTTTGCACACACTATTTAAAAAGACATATGTTTTTCTCACTGTCTGACATGAAATCAGAATAAACCTTACCCGTTTTAGGTCAATTAGGATTATCAAAATTATTTATATTTGACAAATGCCAAAATAATGAGAGAGAGAATTTTTAAGGCATTTTTTATTACTTTCTGCAAAGCCGGAAGTTTACATACATTTCATTAGGATTTTGTAGCATTGCCCTTACACTGTATGACTTGGGTCAAATGTTTTGGATATCCTTCCACAAGCTTTTCACAATAGTTGGTAGGAATTTTTGCGCAGTCCTCCTGACAGAACTGGTGTAACTGAGCCATGTTTGTAGGTAGTCTTGCTCGCACCTGCCTTTTCAGCTTTGCCATAAAGTTTTAATAGGATTGAGATAAGGGCTTTGTTATCGCCACTCCAAAACATTAACTTGGTTATCCTTAAGCCACTTTGTAACCAGTTTGGCAGTATGCTTCGAGTCATTGTCCATTTTGGAGACCGATTTCTGCCCAAGCTTTAACTTCCTGCCTGATGTCTTGAGATGTCACTTCAGTATTGTCACATAATCTTCTTTCCTCATGATGCTATCTATTTTGTGAAATGCACCAGTCCCTCCTGAAGCAAAACAACCCCACTACATGATGCTTCCACCCCTGTGTTTCACAGTTGGGATGGTGTTCTTAGGCTTCCAAGCTTCTCCCTTTTTCCTTCAAACGTAACAATTGTAATTATGGCCAAATGGTTCAATTTTAATTTCGTCAGACCACAGAACATGTCTCCAAAAATGTAGGTCTTTGTTCCTGTGTGCATTTGCAACCATTAATCTGGCTTTTAGATGTTTCTTTTGAAGTAATGTCTTCTTCTTGGCAGATTGGTCTTTCAGCCAATGTTCATACAGTACTCATTTCACTGTGGATAATGATACCAGCTTCCGCCAGCATCTTCACAGGGTCTTTTGCTTTTGATCTTGGGTTCATATGCACATGTTGGACCAAAACACCTTCATGTCTGAGACACAGAAGAGTGTACTTCCTGAGTGGTATGATGGCTGGACATTCCCATCTTGTTTGTACTTGTATATCAATGTTCATTCATCGTACCATAGAATATACTGGAAAACTGCAAAAAAATTCTCAGTGGAGCAAAATGTGAAAAAAAACGTAGTTGTGTAATGTTCATGGGAGTTTTGTTTTTATGGTCTTCAAACTTTGGTATAAATGATGTGTTATCTGTATTCTGCAGGTTGATACAAATCTGGCAATACCAAGGTTCAAGATTCACATTTTTTCTGGATTCATAAAAAATAACTGACACAAATAAAGGTAAATTATTTTAAATAATGGAATACTTTTTCAGATATAGTTGAAGAAAGAATTATGGTATCACTTCGTCATTTACATTTCTGAAAACAAGCATGGATATGAGTCTAAAATTAGTGTATAGTTAAAAGAAAGTGCTTAAAGACTTTACTGATCTGTTATGCTTGGTATTGAAAGGAAACATTACTCGAACAAGAAAATGATCAAATGGAACAAATGAAAACCTTATAGAATTCCAAGATGGAAATCCAACAAAATAAGAATATTATAAAAGGAAAATATACACGTAGACCACAGAAGATGCAAAGCATCAGGATAGAAAACTCAAAGCAATATACCTTGAAAATAGAAAATGCACAATATTTTAAATGAAAACAAATGTGACAAAACAGGAATAAGTGTTTGTGACGGAAATGTAAGAAATCGGCTGAATAAAATGGGATATAAATATAGAAAAACAAAATTACAAACCAACACTAACAACGAAATAGAGGATGGGCGAATCGATTCTAACGAAGTGGAATTCGTTTAGAATTTCCAGAAAACTTCGATTCTGAACGAAGTCGAAGTTTGGGGTGATTCACAGGAACGAAGCGTGTTTTTAATTGATAAAATGGCTGCGAGCACATGGTGTTACATGGGGCAAAGAAGTCTGGGAGGAAGAAAGGTGTAGCCTACATGACATGTCATGATGAAGCCAATCAGAGACCGGCGGGATTCTGTGATGTCACTGCACTATATAAGTCCGGACACGACGCTGGCACTCACACTCCTCTCTCTGTGCCGTGTTGTAGCTGCTGCAGCTCCAGTAGCTGAGATCTCACACATAAGAAAGAACTTTTAAAGCAAATTTTTTGGGGGTGTCACAACTTGTCTCAGAGACTGCTTCTCTTACGTTATAATTTTGATTTTGTGGGGTATTGGAATTGAAGTCCAGTGTGTGTCCAATTCAGCTGCATATGCATTTTAATGCTATCTGCTCAGTTCTGGAGCACATTGAATATCCAAGGGTTATCAAGGGTTATCAAAGCCTGTTTTTGCGGTTGTATTCAGTTAAAGAAACAGCGTTCTTACAATCCACATAGCTGTTAATTTTTGGCAGCTCATTTCTTTTGCGCAATTTATATCCAGGGGTTAATTAAGTGTGTTTCTGCTATTGTAGTCAGTAAAAGAAACAGTGTTTTTCAACGCCAAAAAAGACATTTTTCCTGTAGCACAATTTATATCCGAAGGTTAATTAAGCCTGTTTGTGCTTTTATATTCAGTAAAATACACAGAGTTTTAAACGGCACATACAAGTAGATTTTTCCTAGCCATTTTTGGAGCGCAATTTATATCCAAGGGTTACCCAAGCTTGTTAGTGGATTCATTTTGGAGTCAAATACAGGGGGGTTATTTATCAAATAAGATATTTTTCACTAAACAGAGTCTGTAAATTTTGAACAAACAGTATGTCAGACAGAGAGGTGGCGGGCTTTTCACATGCGAGTGGCAGGGGCACAAACATTCCTGGAGCGGGCAAAGGGGCCACGGCACAGTAAGGGGACGTGCAGCAGGGGTCACTCAGTAAGGCCAGAACTGCTGGTGTCATGTAGCGGCCGTGTGTTGATCAGCAACCCAAGGGTTGAATGGTTGACTAGGTCATCAACCTCATCCCAGATGACATCTGACAACCCTAGCGGTGGGTTCGGCAGATACAACTCTTAGTTGGCATGGCCCGGGAACAGGTCAGCGGCACTCACCTGTCCTCAACATGCCTCTGTCCCGTTCAAGGCCCTCAGCCAGAAAACTAGTATGTGGTATGGGCACAGCGCCACCAGGGGCGTAGCTACAGGGGGTGCAGAGGTAGCAGTCGCTACCGGGCCCTGGAGCCTGAGGGGGCCCAAAAGCCCTCCTGCCACATAAGAAGACATCAGTATTGTAAATGGCACAAGGTAATTGGGGGGCCCCATTTCACTTTTTGCACTAGGGCCCAAAGGCTTGAAGTTACGCCTCTATACAGCGAGGACGAACAATTTGAGGACAGTCAGCAGCTACATGGCAACGAAGAGGTGGGGCAGACATCCCCAGCTTCTTGCAGTATTGATGTGGAGAGTGGCATGGGAGGTTTTTTGGTGAGCGGTCAGCATCTGCATACTAAGACCGTTGCGGAGGACAGCAGTGACGATCAAACACTCTTGAAGTATAAACGTGGTGGTTTAAATCCATTTTCTGCATTACACCAGTTTGTTCAAATGCAGCGTATGGAACTTGAACTGAAGGAGACCATAACTACAGAGAATGTTTTAGGTGCTTATTTTGTATTCTGTGCCATTGTTGATTGAATTCAGTACAAAACTGGAATGGGACAGAACAAAAAAGAAGTAAAAGCAAATGCTGAAAAACTGGCTTTGGATGAACCTCTTCAGTATGAAGAATGTGAATCGTATGTCCAACTTACAGAAAGTAAAAACACGAGTCCTTCTGGAGGCCCTCCCTTTTACTGGTGGAACAAATTACATCCCACAGATTTCAAGTGGTTTAAAGAAAGCAATTTTGATAAACGTTCATTTGTTCATGAACAGATAACAAAGGTGTAAGGAAAAGTTTGCTGAAACTTTTATCCAGGTGTCCAGATTTTGAAAGCTGGGGAAAATCCTTTAGCTGCATTTGTAATGGAAAAGGCTCCTCACAAAAACCGCCCCCCAAGACTAAAAATAAATAATACTAATAATAATTTTTAGAGCCTATAGAGAAAGAGTTTCCTTCAGCCTCGTCTGTCATATCCGTGTACCGTACCTCTTGCCTCTTGATCACGATCCTTGCCAGCTGTCCTGACCTTAATCTTTTCCCCGACTCCAAGTTTGCCTTACAGTTTTGTACCTTGCCACATCTTGGCTGCCACCGCAAGCAAGTCACGTCAGGGATAGCGACCTGGTAGGACTCCCGCCGCAGCAAGTCCATCCCGCTTTGCGGCGGGCTCTGGTGAAAACTGGAACCTACTTAGACCCCGCTCCCTGGCGTGGCTATAGTGGATCCACTACCGCTGTCCGTGACAACATGAAGCAGTAGAATGACGTTATTCATCCCGTAGTCCTGACGACTGACAAATAACGCATGCCCCGCATGAAAGGGCCTGACAAAGGGCAGGTGTCACGCTTTGAGCTGCCACTGGCCGACATTAAATTTACACAGGGGTGTACTCCTGCCCGCTTGGATCATCAATAAACCATTAATACCTTTCTCTGTTCATAGAGTCTTTCCCCACATATGGAGGCTGGAATTCCACCTTTGGAAATGTCACATATCAGCCTATTTTGGGGGGAGGCCGGTCTGCCGCGCAGCTTAAAGGAGGGTGTGCTTGGTGTGTAAGAACGGCTGAAGTGCATGCAAAGTTTCCTGGCCCTTTTTAGAATGTCTTGCAGATGGTGTAAGACTTGAACACTGATTGACATTTCCTCCCGTTGTGACTTCGTTTGCCCAGGGGAATCATCCTGCCCACTTGGATCATCAAAAATCATTAATGGCCTTTCCTGTTCAATAATTTCCCCCTGTTAATATATTTATTCCTGTTCATCAATTTTCCCCGTTCAATAATTTCCCCCTGTTAATATATTTATTCCTGTTAATCAATTTCCGCCTGTTCAATAATTTCCCCCTGTTAATATATTTATTCCTGTTCATGAATTTTCTCCTGTTCATCAGTTCCTGTCTGCCCGTGTTCCCGACCTTTCTGCTACGTTACCTGACATCGAATCTCTGCACCCTGCCCTGACCTGTTGTCTTTACGTTTGACTACGAGTTTCGTCTTACGATTCGGTACCTCGCTGCGCCTCGGCTGCCACCGCAAGCTAGTCACGCCAGGGGTAGCGACCTGGTAGGACTCCCGCCTCAGAAAATCCATCCTGCCTTGCAGCGAGCTCTGGTGAAAACCGGGACCTACTTAGACCTCGCTCCCTGGCGTGGCCGCTACCACCGCTTGCGGTGGTCCAGAGGAGCCAGTACCTGTGTCGTTACAAAGGCAGAAGTGAATGCCAAGTTTCCTGGCCAGTTCTTTGAATGGTGCAGAGTCCACCACTTGAAAAGGGGGGGACTGCAGTACCACCAAAATTGGACAGAGCACGGTCAGCTTCTGCACTTAGGGATGGCTAGAAGCATACTGCTGTCTCTTGTCAATCGGTCTCGGTGACCTACTGCTGGCACCATGAGTCCGAGGAGAGGGGTATCTTGACCGGTAGATGATGTAAAAAGACAGGGAGTTGTCTTCGGCAGAGGTGGTGAAGCCTTGACTGCCTGAAATGGGAGGCGTGCCACTGGGAACTGCAGCTTTTGGGACAGGATTTACCACCACATCTGAAACACTAATGGTGACACTGCATGATGTTGAAGCCAGGGCCGTGGTGCCAACGTTAGGGCCCTGCTCACCTTTTAACTTTCTGCCCACAGATTTTTACATATAGCTATGTTTTGCCTCCTCTGGGGGTCTGTCAAAAACTGCACACCGCCGAGAATGACTGACTGTTTTTCCCGCCGCTGACCCGGGGAGACCCCTGTGCCGCTACTTTCTGGGACCTGCAAAGTGGGTGGTCTAAATCGTGGCCATTTGGCTCCCAACCTCGCACTGCTGACCCCCTGCTGACTCCCAGCCACACTATCGACTTATGTTCTACGCCACTGCCTGACACACAAGCTGCCGCTCTCTTCTCCCAATGAAAATGATGAACCCTTGTACACTGTTAGTCTGGGGCAAACTGATAGCATCACATGGCTTTCAAAACCACAAGTATGCTGATGACACCCAACTTACATCTCCGGCCCAGACATGAACTCTCCTACTGTCCAAAGATCCCAGATTTTCTGTCGTCCCCAAAACCTCCATCTTCTTCTCCCGTCTCCTAAAAACTTTAATGTAGAGAAAATGGAATGCTTCCAGGGCCGGACAATGGGTAAGTCGAGTGTAAGGGGACTGCCCTAGGGTGCCATTTCTCCCAAGGAGAAAAGGGGGCACAAGGAGCAAAGGAGTGGGGGTGAAATTTTCCCAATTGGAGGGCACTGTAAAGCCTTGTTTAACTAGAGCACCTTACCTTGTCCCAGCCTTGCTTGCTTCACCCGGCTCCCAAGTGCGATCGGCTAGATCGATTAGTGTTTGCCTGTCACCGCCGTCCACCTCAATGGTGTCGCTGTACAAAGCCTGACCGCTCGAAACATAACCCCCCATTGCAACTCTCATCATCACTATTTGCCCGCTTCTGTAAGAAGCAGCGGATGTCTTCCCCACCTCTTTGCTGCCCACTGTCTTCAAATATTTTGTCCTCACTGTGTAGTGGCGCAGAGGCCACAGCACATAGTAGTTCTCTGGCTGTGGGAAGCGACCGGGACAGAGGTGGGTTGAGGACAGGTGAGAGACCCTCTGACCCGGGCCATGCCAACTAGGGGTTGTTTGTGACAAACCCACTGACTCTTGCCTGGGGTTGTCAGATGTCATCTGGGAGAAAGTGTATGACCTAGTGTGTGATCAACACATGGCTGGTAGATGACACCGAATGCTGTGGCCTCGCAGGGTGACTCCTGCTGTGACATCCCCATACTGTGCTACAATCTGAGGCAGCTCCGGTAACCTACTTCTGTGTTCTTTGACGCTATCGTAGGATCTTAGCCCTCAGCTCATTTCTTTCCAGCTGGCGCTGACGTTACCTTGTCAGGCTGCATTCCCACTTCTGTTTTTTGGTCAGTAAGTGCCCAGGGAATTGAAGGGTGAAGTGATTCTAATAGCGGCGGCAGTCATGTCCATGTCTTTCTAAAAAACAGCATTGTATGAAGACCAAATCAAGCTCCCTCTGCATATTTATGCATGGCAAAGCGTTCTACAGCACCCTACAGGCTCTGTGCAGCCAGGACATAGCTGTTTTTTAATGCGATTCATCCTGACGTAATTTGGACCGGAACGAATTTTGTCAGAAAATTCTGCAAAGTTGGCGAACCAAATTTTTGAGAAATTCACCCATCTCTAATGACAATGCATCTTTCTGTCGGTTTAAAGGGGCTGTCTCGCTACAAGGTTTGCTTTTTATGTTAAAGATCTTGCAAAAACAAGTCTCTGCAATATATGTCCATTAAAAGTATCCTACCTATTCTGAGATATCCCCTCTTTTAAAGGGCGCATCAGCTCCTCCAGTCACTATAGCTACAGACCTGTTTGTTCTATCCTGATAGGCTGCCAGCACTGGTTGCTATAGTTCCCGACCTAGCTTCTACTGCAGCCTAGTGGAAGCCGGTAAACACGCCCTTGAATTCAAAGTGAAACCAAGAAAACACGAAAAATCAATGTAGTGAGAGAACCACTTTAAGACTTATAATAATAAAGGCATGCCAAGTTAATGACATGTCTAGCAATAAGTCTAGGTATCAATCCATTGGTAAAAGGATGTTCTTTAGCTTTCACAGTTCTTAACTTTTCCTGTTTGAATGTGTATATGTTTATGGGCATTTCTGACCTTGTAAATATAATGTTTTAGGCTGCAATTTTCATTCCTTCGTTCATTCTTAGAACACCTTGCTTTCAGTTTGTAATATGCTTCTTCTCTCAGATTTTGCTTATCTGTACATGTTCTTCCCAGTAATACATGTTGAATATGAGTTCTGTGAATCCAGGGTGTTGCTACCTTCACTAGCACTGATATATCAGCACAATCATTCTTGTAGTGATTTCTCCTAGCTCATGAGGGATATCTTCTGCCTTTTACTGACATAACCTGATACTGAGGATTGTGTTTTCCCTTTCCTCATCTGCAGAGTATTTCATGTATGCTATCCTTTCTTTTTACACAACCTATGTGATTTACACTCTTCCTTCAGGCTGTCTTGTGTGTGTTTACCTTCCTATACAGTATAAATAGTGTATTAAAGAACAGCCTATGTTATCTGACCTCCATAAAAACTTGAATACTTTCCCTTCCCTCTACACTTTCATTCTCTAACACTGAGAGAAGGAATCAGGCGATACCTTTTAGAGGCTAACTGAGTATATTTGATAGTGAGCTTTCGAGAGTACTAGCTCTCTTCTTCAGACTGATGTTATACAACAAACTGAAAATACACAGACTTTTTATACACACAAGACATGTATCTTCAAAGGATCTTAGAATTCTTAAAAATAACAAAATGCAAAATATAGGTACAGCAGTTATTTACAACCTGTCAAGATTAAACTGTCCAGACTGTTTAATTTCTATGGCTAACACGGTACAACATTATACTACTGAGAGAAGGGACATACAGAGCAAAAAGAGCTAACATTGCCAGGAGCAGTGTGCTGTGTGATCTATGTCAGGACAGCCAGCTATGTAAAGGAGCTAAACAGAACCTACAGCAGCAACATAGCAATTGTAAATGAAGACCTCTTAGAAAGTTCATCAATTTTGCATTTAGAAAGCAAATAATAATAATAATAACAATAAAGGTTTCTATATCTCTTTTATCACTTGGTAATGTCTTACTTTATATCCCCCTTCTGAAAGGGCCCATTCCATATATTTAATGTTATATTGCTAGCGGCTGATATAGAACTCTTAAAATTCAATTAAACTCATACATTCTTCTGACTAGGTGCCAACAGCTGTGATGAGACCTACCAAGTGTCGGATAGCCAAAAGTAGGGGAAAGATGAAATAAAATTTGACTGGAAAGTTGGACATAGAGACAGATCAGTCTGCACAGGAGCTGTAGATACAGCGGTAAGATACTACTAGACTATCGAACCATGTAAATGCCCTTTAGAAATGTACACAGAAAGGCATCAATCAACTCTTGCTATTTATTATAATAAAAAGTAGTAACTTAAAATGGTGTTCTCACTAATCAACGTGTAGTATCACGGTGTGCTCTCAACTAGCTGCAAGCTGACATATCACTGCAAATTATAATCCCTGTTAAAACATAACTTTTACTAGACTATCTAAAATTATACAATCTAAACCCCTATAAATTACAACTACATACCTAGATGATACAGCATACTGTGTACTATCCGTCAGGGAGTATTCGCCCCGATAAAGGGCGGCTCCGCTTTTATGACAACAATATCACTAATTACGGTATAAAAACCTTACATCCCAGCTATCCCGACGCGTTTCCCCCGTAAAATTTTAGGGTTCATCAGGGGATTCAAAAAACTTTTCTCGCTGTGGAATAAGAGTACGCTATATACAACGCATATACAACCTGTCTTCAACACATATACCTCCCTATTTTAAAATTAAATAGGGAGACTGATACTAGCTTAGATGGGTGTCAGGTATAAAATGATACTCCCCCGCAGCTCCTTTGGTATGCTGGCACCCAGGATAAGAGGGATACAGAGCAAATCATCTCCGCTTCCCTTAAATACCTCCAATGGCCCCTCAAATGTATAACAAACAAGCCCCTAACACTTCCGAATTGGTATGTGTTAGTTTATACCTATTGCCGGGTTCCTATAAAGTGTGTGCGCGTATCCCACTATCTTTGATTTACCCGGCGTTCCGGATATTGGACTGCGCATGTCCGGAAGGAAAAAGCATGTCATTTCCGGTTAGTGCCGCCGGGAACGATACTGCGCATGTCTGAAAAAATGGCCCAGACCAGCGGCGCCCGGGGTTCTAAAAACTTCACTGCGCATGTCTGGAAAGAAAATACATGTCACTTCCGGTTAGTGCTGCCGGGATCATCACTGCACATATTAAAAGTACCGTTTGGTCTCTGCGCTGGAGCTCAAATGCGTGCCTGACCACATATACGGCATAACAGCAGCAGAGATCACCTATGGCGAGTGCACTCGTTCCCGACGCCACCCCATCTACTCCAATGTATATTGATAGCAAGCTATTGCGGCGGGACGTCTCGCCTTAATTCTCAGAATTTCCCAGAGCAATTACTATATAACAGACACACATAGTTTAATAAGGGCTTAATACAGGGCCATAGATTTCGGGGTACAAGCTGACCGTGTGTACGAATGAGGAGGGCGGTTGCAGTGGTCCTCTTCATTCACTTCTTTGGAAGTTTTGAATATAGTCGATCCCACATACTTGTCTATATTCCGAACACCCATAGAAGTCGTCTTGCAGCTAGTTGACAGCAGACTATGAAACTACATTTTGAGTTATAGGAACACCCCTT